>JAPYZL010133903.1:0-38324 GCA_030522825.1 Platygaster orseoliae
CGCTGATTTCCGAGTACCCCAAAAAGGGGCTTTTGTTCCCGCATTCCATAGAAATAAAGTGGCCTTTTTTACGGATGCATGGGAAAAAAGTTTTTTTTTTTAATTTTATAAAGTCGACTTTATACAAATTTTTAGTGAAATTTTTATAAGGTTTTTATAAGAAAATCAACATCACTAGGGATTTTTTGAAATTTATATGTATTCTCAATTATTTTCATCATTTTCGTAGATTTTTCCAGGTCTTTCAAATTTTTGAACTTTTTTATTTGACATTTTATTATTTTTTGGAACCTTACGATTTTCCACATTTATTTTTATAGGCTTTTTGAAGAAATACAATTTATTGAGTTCATGCCATATATAAGAAAATTGTTGAAGTTTTTATTATTGTAAAAGTTTCATAAACATTCTCACAATGTTGAAAGATTACAGAAAAATTAAATTATTTTATTTCCTAAAATTATTTTCAATCAATGAAAATCGAGACTTCTAAAATATTTTTTAAATCTGCGTTGGCCGACATTCATTTTTTTAAATTAAATTTTTTCTTTTTATTTATAAGTAGATATCCTGTAATTTTATTGATGTACTTACATTTTACAAAATTTCTATGTCTGAGACTCTTCAAAACTTTCTGATTATTTTTCAAAAGCACATTTAGAAAATATCACAAATTTTCCATTTTTTAGTATGAAAAGCGAGATGGGCCAAAAAATAACAATAATGATTGTTAATTTATCACTCATATTTCATGATCATTTTTTTTTTTTTTTTTTTTTTTTTTTTTTTTTTTTTTTTTTTTTTTTTTTTTTTTTTTTTTTTTTTTTTTTTTTTTTATTTTTTTTTTTTTGTTTTTTTTTTTGGAACCTGGCAATTTTTCATATTTATTTTTATAGGCTTTTCGAAAAAATAAAATTTATTGAATTGATGCAAGATATTAGAAAATTGTTTTCATTTTTTATTATTGTAAAAGCTTATAAACATTTTCACAATGTTGAAAAATTACCTAAATATTTAATTATTTCATTTCATAAAATTAGTGTGAATCAAGGAAAATCAACACTTTTGAAATATTTTTTAAATCTGCATTAACCGACATACATTTTTCAAAATTTAGATGTCTGAGACTTTTTTTGTAAATTTCTGATTATTTTTTAAAAGCACATTTTTAAAATATCCCACATTTTCCATTTTTTAGTACGAAACACGAGATGGGTCAAAAAATAACAATAATAATCAATAATTAATCACATTCATTTCATAATCATTTTTTACCTTCTTAATTATTGATAAATTATTAATTATTAATTTATACAATCAACAAGTTTTATTATTAATCATTATAAGATACAATCATTGTTTTTCATGATTATTTATTATGTATAACCCCGGGTTTTTGTTATTTCTATTGAAAAAAATATGTAAATAAATATTATGATAATCAAACTATTTTTGAAAATGAATATGAAACTATAATAAATAATTTATAACAGTAGCTGTTTAGAAAAAATCAATACCTTTATCATTAATTATTCATGATAAATACATTGATTTTTCTTAAATTAATAATTTATCATTTATCATTTACAATTAATAAAAATACAATTATTATAATTATATTCAACTATATCAAAAACAAAAGTATAACTAAATAACTCATAACAAACAATATTTTTATTAAAATTAAATTATTTCCGTACTCTGCCAATAAAATATAGTAACTATTAGCAATAATAAATACAAATTATAACCATGGATAAAAATGCATTATTTATTTTTCACAAATGATTTTTGTGACTATTATGTACCTGAAGTTCCAAACGTTTAAAATTAAAGGAAAAAGAAATATATATGAGTTTTCAGGAAAAAAAATTTTCCAGCTTCTTTCTAGGACTTGTCAATCAGAACAGCCCACTTTATAGTCCCCAAAAAAATATTTAACACGATCTTATCCATGACGAGAAATCAGGAATTTATGTTTTTTTTTCTTTTTGTTTAATTTTAAACGTTTGGAACTTCAAGTACATACTCTATCAACAAAGTTAACAGTATTTTTTTTATTCAATTCAATGTAATATTTAAATGAAAAAAATTGATGAATGCACTTAATGTTTATTTAGTTTATTTACATCAAGAATAATAGTATAGTGGTAATAATAAATATTTAATGTAGCCATAGTGGTAGCTCTCTACTCAAATCAAATAATTAGTAAATCAAACTTTCAAACTTTTAGGCACACATCTTCAATCTCTCCCAGTGCTTGTTACAACGTGGTCACAAAGTTATTGTGATGACACATTATTATGACAAACGGATCGGTATTCGATACATGACAAATGGTCTAAAGGTATAATTTCCTCATCAAATTTGCTACATTCAATTTTTATACTCAGATTTGTTCATTGATTTTCAAATTTCATGAGCAGTAATAATAAAAGTATATGTACAAATTAACTACAAAAAATACTTTTTGGGTATTTTTCATTTCTGCATGAATCCATTTGATGAATAAATATCAAAAATGTTTATCAGAATCACAAAGCTTTTTGAAATTATTGCAGAAATAAATGTTTTTCAAGAGTAGCTCGTGAACGTGTTTTAGGTATATTATTTGCCCATAAAAGTATTCTACAACCAATGCGTTCTTCCTACCATGATGTGTTCCATCCCTTTGATTAGATACATTTTTCTTCGTGAAAAAATTGAAATAATTCACGGGCACTCCGCATTTTCCGCTCTTGCACACGAAGGCATGCTGATTGGTCGATTAATGGGGCTTAAGGTGAAACATAAGTTCAAAATTTTGGAAATATTATAAAATTTCAATGTCTTCTTTTGTATGGTTGTCTTGTGTTTGGTATTTTCAGACTGTTTTTACCGACCATTCGCTTTTTGGTTTCGCTGACGCTTCCGCAATTCTGACAAATAAGTGCTTGGAAATTTCGTTGTCAGACTGCAATCACTGTATATGCGTGTCTCATACGGGAAAGGAAAATACTGTTTTAAGGGCCAAAGTTCATGAAAAGCGAGTTTCCGTGATTCCCAATGCTGTTGATACCACTCTTTTTACACCTGACGTTAGCAAGAGGAGCAAAGATACGAGTAAGAATTTAAATTCAATGAATCTTGTTTTTTTTTTATGAATTTAACAGCTACCCAGTAAACAAACATAACATAACATAAATACCCATAAATAAATAGACATAACATAAATACTCATAAATAAATAAACATAACATAAATACCCATAAATAAATAAACATAACAATTCATGATCGTGATGTAATATACACAGCCAGATATTTCAGCATATGATGCCACCATGATGTCATGACATGCTGTGACATCATAGTGACAGCATATGCCAAAGTTTATGGCTGCATATATGACATCACGTGTCACAGCATGTAATGGCAATGTCATGTCACGGCATGACATGACATTATTAAGACGCCATTATAATATAATGACATGAAATAATGGTGACATCATAATGATGTCATGTCACGGCATGACATGAAATCATGGTGACATTGTAATGATATCATGTCATGCCGTGACATTGTAATGATGACATGTCACGCCGTGATATTGTAATGTCATATCATGCTGTGACATTGTAATGATGTCATGTCATGCTGTGATATTGTAATGATGTCATGTCATGCCGTGATATTGTAATGAAGTCATACCATGCCGTGACATTGTAATGATGTCATGTCGTGCCGTGATATTGTAATGATGTCATGTCGTGCCGTGATATTGTAATGATGTCATGTCATGCCGTGACATTGTAATGATGTCATGTCGTGCCGTGACATCATACACGAAAGTTTATGGTTGTGTATATGACATCACGTGTCACGAACTGTCACAAACGTTAACTGGGTATTCTCGCAGGCAAAAAAGACTGCTCTTACCCCCTTGACGCATAACATACTATTTCGTCATAATTGCCAAAAAATCACGCCCAAAAGTCTGTGTTTGAGGTTAGAATGATGAAGAAAAAATTTCAGTAACAATAGTGGTCATTTCTCGATTGGTGTACCGAAAGGGCGTGGATCTTTTGGCGCTGGTCATACCGAAAGTTTGCAACATGTACAAAAACGTGAATTTTTTGATCGGTGGGGACGGGCCGAAACGCTGGCTTGTGGAAGAGGTCCGTGAACAGAATCTCTTGCAGCATCGGGTGACATTATTAGGCAGCTTGGAGCATTCCCAAGTCAAAGGGGTCTTGAACCGTGGACATATTTTCCTCAACACCAGCCTCACCGAGGCCTATTGCATGGCCATAGTCGAAGCTGCTTCTTGTGGGTGGGTCATTGTGGTATTTTTTATGTATATACGGAAAAAACAATATGGTTGTCACAACCTCATAAATGGTAACATTTGTGTCAATTATTTTCATGGTAAAGATAACTTTATTTATGGTTAGTGCAACAACATTAAGACGACTCGGGAGTCATAAAATGTCTGAAAAATACTAAAAGTTATTGAATTCTATGAAAGAATTGCATTTTTGAAAAATCTGCACATATGGCAATGAATACAAACACTAGAAAACGATAAAAAATCTTATAAATACTGAGAAAATAAGAAAAATCAAGGGATACATAAAACATACTTAAAACTAACGTAGACCTAATTTCATCCTCAAAATCAATGAAAATATCAAAAATCTACGAAAATACAAAAAAACTGAAAAAACACTGAAAAAACCTTTTGATTTTCGTAAATAAAAAAAAATGCGAGAAATACTGTAAAATCTGTTCATACTCAAAAACTATATGAAAAAAATTTTCCTAACAATATTATTTCACAAAAAATAGACAAAAGTGATAATGATAAAAAATAATGCATAAAAATAACAATACTTATAAAGAAATCAACAAAATTTTAAACACGTACAGAGTTTTTAGTTTTTTTAACTCAGAATATTAATTATTCTAACTTAAGAAAAACTTTCTATGAAATGATATAAAAACATTCTCAAAGCAAAAAAATATCAAATATAGCTAACAATGATAAATAATAAATAATAAATAATATAGCAAACAAGAAAATTTCAATACTATAGCATATTTGAAATATGTGTACTATGATAATCTAAAAATTTTGAAAGAGCTGATGTATAAAAATCGAAAATAAAATCATAAAATCTGTCAAGTTGTGAAAAAACACTAAAAGCATGAGAAAAAAAGTCTTAAACTCAGTTAATTGAAAATTACAAAAATTGAATTCCAATACATTTAATATGAATATGAAAAAATATTCAACTTTTGACTCCAAAATAATTGGAAAATCGTACTCTTATAATCACATCTTCAAAGATTAAAAATCATAAAATCTAGAAGAAAATATATGTATATATTTTTTCGAAAAACTCCCGCCGAAAATATTTTCTACGCCTCTGATTGGCTATGACAACCAAAACTTCTGTTATAGCAATGAATGCTCAATTTTCATGACTGATCATTAAGTTGCAATAACCGATAATTTGGTTATCATACCTAAAGTTTTGGTTGTACTACCCATAACTTTTATGGGCTCATTACTAAATCAATGGTTGCTGTAACGACAAATTTCTTTCCATGTGCACGGAAAAAACAATATGGTTGACACAACATCATGAATATTAGCATTTGCCCCAACTATTTTCATGGTGTAGACAACCTTATTTGTGGTTTGTGCAACAACATAAAAAGTTACTGTAATTTTTGTGAAACTTGTAGTAACTTTTAATGTGGTTGCACCAACCACAAATGAGGTTGCTACACCATGAAAATAGTTAACGCAAATGATATTATTTAAGAGATTGTGACAACCATATTGTTTTTTCCATACAAGGATATTTAAAAAATTGTTACTAAAAAAAAATTTTTATAATATTTCGACCTACTCTTGAAAAAAATACATATTTCGGCTATTTTCGATTTCTTGTACATTTTTCAAGTGAATTTGGCGAGAAAAAAATTATTTTTAAACTGAGAGTGCGGTTTTTTTGTAGGACTGTCAAAAATGTCATTTATTTTTATTAATAAGAATTCAGAAGTTTTTAACATAAATGTGTTATTGGTATTCGTAAATTAATATATTGAACTGACATATAAACATGTTTTTAAAAATTTATCAACTCGTACGCATTTAGCAGAAAGTATGTTGAAATGCTAAATCAGCCTTTTGAATCTTTAACGTTATGCATAATTTACAAGTACATACCATTTAATAAATTTTAAATAAAAATTCAAGGACAAGACTCAAATTCAATTAACTCTTATTGTTATTAATTTTTAATAACACCATTATTTATAATCTTTACTACAGTTTTTACAAGGCTGTAAATTCTTCATAAAAATTTTATGTAGTTTTTTATGCCTTTTATACCATGACTTGATAAAATATGTATAAAGCTCCTTTGAAAAACACTGTAAAAGAGGGATAATAAAAAAAAGAAGATGATTAAGAAAAATTCGAAGATTTTTCGTCAAATTGGCGAAGTCTTATTCCGTTTGATTTGATGGTCTTCAAAAATATGTTGACAATAATTATTTTGACTTCGTAAATTTAACGTACATTCAAAATTGATGAATATATGCAGATATGTCAAAAATATTTTCCCCAAAAATTTTGCTTGTTTTTAAATAAATATAAAATACATATTTAGGACTTTGGATAAAAAAATTTTGAGTACCTCTGATTCCAGAATTTAACAAAACTCACGTGTACAATAATACCATAAATATAGAAGCAAAAGAAAAAATTTTATAAATTTAGATTATGAAGGGCTTTATTTCAAAAAATGCGATTTGTAGTCGTTGAAAAATTTTACTAATTCTAATAAGTTTTACGTAATACACAAAAATGGAATCGATTAAAATTAGTACATCATTATCGAAATTAGGATTTTCAAATTTTGAAAAATTTAGGAAGTTTCAAAATTGGTTTTAATTTTTGTAAATTTTAGAATACCTCATCCATAGTCTTGAAAATTATGTCTCTAAAGTTCGAAACGTTGAAAAATAAACGAAAAAATCGTAAAAATTGTTCTATCGTCCCAAGTTATCAAATGAATCCATAATTATTGATATTCAACAAATATTACTTCAAGTTTCTTATTATTTTTAATTTTAATCATGGTTAGTAATGGCAAATCAATTTTTTTTCGTTTTCGTTTATTTCATGCACATGTGCATGGCGTTTACACTTCTCTAAACATTTCGAATATTTATTCATACTTTTATAATTTTTAAATTTGTCTCAAGATTTATGCATTTTCGTAAAATTTAAAATGTTTGAAAATCGATTTGAATTGTGTAAGTTTCAAAATTTTATTTTGAAATTTATATTTTTTTTTAAATACAAAATATAAATTTTTTTATTATTTTTAATATAATATTTTAATATATATAAAATTATATTAAATTTTATATATTTTATAATTTTAATTTTAATTTTATAATTTTATATATATATATATATATATATATATATATATAATAATATGTATAAAATATATATAATAAATTTATATTTTATTCTCAAATTTATATATTTTGAAGTTTTCGCCAATTCCAAAAATTTGCCAAATTCCAGAGAAAATGTACCTTACGCCCTTCTTGCATAAGGAACTTTTTTTTGCGACGTTCATAATTTACGTTCATGTTTCTCTAAAAATATGTTCATTAAATTCTTATAAGAATTATGCACAATCTCATAAAAAGCTTAAATTTCTTATGTGAAAATTCTGATCAGAATGTTTTTGAAACTAAAATTACTATAATTTGAACTGTTAAAACAGTTTGCAAGTGGTGTCAACCAAAGTTGGAGGTATCCCAGAAGTTTTGCCTCCGGATCTGATTTATCTCGTGGAGCCCACAGTGGAAGCTTTGGTAGAGGGCGTAAAAAACGCGATCGAGGACTACAAAACCGGAAAGGCTGTTTGCCCAAATGTAATTCACCAAAAAGTTAGCTCGTTTTACAACTGGTTCGACATAAGTCGCAGAACGGAAATTGTGTACGACACGGTTATTGAAGAAAGGCCCATACAATTGGGAGAACAACTTTTGAATCATTCTCGGGCTGGCGTCGCACCCTATTTACTCGTTGTTTCAATCATCTACATTGTTCTCAGAATCCTCGAGTACTGCGTGCCACGAAAAGTATGTGTTTTTGAAAAAGTTCGAGAAATTTTTGAAAATATTCAGTCTAGAAATAAAACGATTTTGAATAGTTTAAACATTTTATAATTGACTTATTAAAAAAAATAAACGATTGTCACCATTGTCACTTACTGACAATTTTGGTAACAAAAATAATCGATTGTTTATTTGGGAAATTTTCAAACATGAAAATTTGAAAAATGTTTTAAAAACAACTTTTGGGAAAATAAATTTTGAGAAAAATTGACTTTGGGAAAAAATTTCCTTAGGAAAAGTGAGCCCCCAGCAAAATTTAGTTTAATTTTTACTCCCAACTTAAACTTTTGCATAATACCTAATTTTTTGATCGTAGTTTATCGACATCGCCAAGGATTACAAATACTCCGACGATGATTCTGCAAAAAGAGAAACCATAGAAGAAAACAATTCGAGGCAACGATTCCAAAAAAAGTCAAGGTGATGAATATTTATCCATAAACAATCTGTTACATTCCAGTTATTTTTAAATTTTTATATGCGTTATTTATCGCGTGGAAACGTTTATGATATACAAATCATGTATAACATAGAAATAACAATTGTTTACCAAAGAAAATTAAATGTTTTTATTTTAGATACGTGTATAACAATAAAAGTAACTTAACAAACTCAATCATTTCTGGAAAAAACGCGGGAGACAATATTTTTATAAATAATAGATCGATTAATAACAAAACGTAACGCGATGGACAACGAAACAACAGGCTTTTTTTCTGAGCATTTTTCATGACGTAACAATGTTTCTTGAGAATTTGTTCTATGTACAAAAGTTGCGGGTGTTATGTTAATGTTCATTTTCTTTTGCGGCAATTGCTTTTCTTGATTTTGTGATGGTGAATTTTGGATGATTTTTTTTGTTGCTTTTCTTCGGTTCGGCCGTTAGTTACACTGTTACTGGTTCCGTCGTCGAGAAATGTAGAATTATTAACTGAAAAAATTTCAAAATTTAATTAATTAAATATTTTCAATAATTACATAAATTTATTTATTGATTCCCGAATCCAAGTTCCCGAACGGTCATTTTCCCGAATGACCATTTTACCGAAAGGCCATTATTCCGAACGTATTATTTCCCGAATATCCATTTTCCCAAAAGTATTTTTCCCCGAACGACAGTTTTCCCGAAAGTATTATCTTCCGAATTTCGGTTGGAATTGAACTTTTATTTCAATTGTATATATTTATAAATTTCATAAGAAGACTCTAATTTTGAATGTGACAGTTATTGTTCATGCGTCAATTGTTTTGTAAATGCGTAACCATGGCATTTCTAGACATTAGGCTGATAAGAAAATTTCCCGTTCGGGAAAATGGCCGTTTGAAAAAAGACCTTTCGGGAAAACGGATTCGGGAAAATGGTTGGCAACGTTATTTATTAGTTAAACGAACTTATTTATTCATTATATTTATTTATTGGATTAAATTGTATGTAATTTAATTTAAGAAACTGAAATTTTTAAGTAAAATAATTTAGTGCAGTATATATATAAACCTTTTTCATTTTTTTTCTGATTTTGAATCGCTTAAAACTTGCATTTTCAGAAATAGCAATTTTCTAATTTTGACTTTGCTATTTACGATCTTATCATATTTTTTGAATCAAACTGAAAAAAAACTCAAATTGAATTCACCTAAATTAGGGTACTGTGCAACGCGATTTATTCCTCCGTTTTCGTTGTTTCCGAAATTGTGCCGGTCGATGGATCCTCCTAATAAATAAATAAGGTCAATTTATTTATGTTGTCCATGAATATACAAGTTAATTTTCTAAGCGAAAAGCAAAAAAAAAAATTCTAAATTTTAATATCAGCGGATTCCAAAATTTGGGACCCAAAAAATGAGAGAAAATTGACAGGGGCGAACAATAAAAAGCGAAACAAATGAAAAATTGGGGATTCTTTCACAGAATCCAGAAATTTGAGAATTATGTAAAATATGAAAATTTTGTTGATCTCCATAGTTTTCACTATGCAATTAAATGTAGATTTTAACTCAGATATAAAAAAATCTGAAAATACTGTTTGAACGTATTAAATTTTGTGAAGAATAAAAAAAAAGTGTGAAGAAAGTGAATAATGTGAAGAATGTTTTACAAAAAACATTTTTAATCTCGAATTTGAAAATTTTTGTAATCCGTACATTAAAAATATGTCAAGACATTCAACGTCCAAAAATTTGATTATATTTTCGTAATCAGAATTATATAGATTTAACGAATTTAGGATATTTTATTCTCAATTCACGAATTTCATAAAAAAAATTAAAAATATAAAATTTAATTAAGTTATACCTATGCCACAGTTTACTTCATAAAAAATTGTGAAAATTGATCTGGATCAACTCAGTTTTTTTACAACCCAAAAAAGAAATAATAAAAAATTATAATTCATAACTTAATTTGAATTATTTAATTACAAAAGATTATAAAATATGATTGAAAATATTTGTAAAATATAAATGTTATCTTAATTTAAGAATTTTGAGAAAAACCAAACTCGAAAAAATTTTGATCCTTACAAATAAACATTGAAAATGAATTTATTTAATTTTTCATAAAAGAAAAAATTTGATGTATTTCGCAGTAATTAAACTCAAAATGAAAATTTTGTAAACTGTATATATTGTTTGTTATTCAATTGATATTTTTCAGAACTCATTCGACAATCCTATTTTAAAACAATAGTTATTCACTAAATATTAGTAACTATTTAAAATAGCAATTAAGATGGAACTTTGATTAAATATAAATTCAGAATCTTTACAATAAATATCAAAAAAGCAATATTCTGATTTTTCAACCTGAAAAAAATCTTTAAATATTTTTTAGCGAAGTCAAAATAAAAATTGTATCATACAATGCTATCAAAAACGATTGTTATTAAAAATACCGTGTTTTTATCGTATTAAAAAAATTAATAAAATCATATTAATTTAGAAAAATTTAATTTACTTAAATTTAATCAAATTTGTTAATATATAGATTATGTTATTATAAATATATATATATATATATATATATATATATATATATAATTTTTATATCATAAATTATACTATTATGTCTTATTTTATTATATTAATAATTAAATTAATATTTTCATCGTGAGTTTTAAGTTTTATTTTTATGTTTTAAAAAATTACGTTGTCCTCACATTTGATAAATTTGATACTTATCCGCGTCACACACATTTAGTTTATTTATAAAAAATACTCAATTCCATATAAAAAATCCAAATTTTACAGTAAACCGCGCCATATATTGTTTCGCAAGTAACGAACAGAATTTTTTGCTGATTATTAAGCCATTTTGTCATGCAAAGCCGCAATTTCAATGCCAATGGCACCCAAGCGAAATATCAGCTCAGCACAGACAATTTTTTTTTCGTATTTGTTTATTATTTGTAAGCTAGGGAATTCGCACTTTGATCCGGCTTTTTACGAGCCTGGGTTATCTCGGCTATCGAGCTCTCAAACTTCATGCCCGGATGACCCATATTCATGTTATAATTACTCCGATATGTGATTATAATTCACGCGAAAAATTTCGTGTGCATGTTTTGTCGCTAAAAGATATACGTTGAACGGGAAAAGGAAAATAAAAGGATATTTTGGGATTTGTGTTGTTGGTAAAAAATCTGGAAATCGTCATGAAATCATGAAGAATCGAATTTTTTCGATTTCTAACATGTGTTTTTTGCAAAATTGAAAAAATATTGAGGAGAGAAATGGAAGGGGGAGGTAGATGTTTTCAATAAATTTTAAAGAATTATCTAAATTTGTAAATTTTGATTTTTGGTAAAATTAAAAGTTATACACAGAGAAAAATAGTTTGGTTACAGCAACCATAGATTTAATATCATATGGACCCACCAAAGTTTTGGGTACTACAACCAAAACTTTGGTTATGACAACCAAAACTTATGTTATAGCAACTAATGCTCAATTTTTATGACTGTTACTTAGGTTGCGATAATCAATTATTTGGTTATTATACCTAAAGTTTTGGTTGTAATACCCAAAACTTTGGTGGGCTCATATTATACTAAATCTATGGTTGCTGGAACCAAAAATTTCTTTTAACATGAGGAAAAAATTCTTCGAAAAATTTCTATTCCACTGATAAAGCGATGTTACGTGAATGTTCGTTGATTTGATAGGATGAAATTGCATGAAAATAATTGGGAAAATTGCGTTTGCGGAAAAATAATGGTCTATTTCGTGCACGCTGAGGAAAAAGCACGCTTTGACTCACGTCGAATTGGGGAAATAGGCCTTTCAGGCGAAACGCTCTTGGAACTGATGGGCGAGTAAAACGCGACCTCTTTTTGTTCCAATTTGTCCGCCAAATACTTGCCTCGTTTTTCTGCAACTTTTTCGCTTTTTTTCTGGGAAAGAGCCCATTTTTCAAACACAGAATCATGTTTTTTTTTTTGAATTAATGATTTGTGCCAATTCTCCGTTATAAATTAATTATGAATTTTATTTTATTTTATTTTAATAACATAAAATAAATAATAAAATAAATTTTAAAAAATAAAATGGATATAAAATAATATAAAATTAATAATATTAAAATAAAAATTATTTTATATTAATAATTTTAAACGTTTGCTTAAAAATTTTTTTTCACTTTTTTAATACGGTTAAAATTTACTGAAAAATAATTTTTTTTAGATAAAAATGAATTTCAAGTTAAAGTGGGATTGAAAATCATAATTAAAATTTTATTTTCATATTCTTATGAGACTTAAACAATTTATTTTACTGCTTAAGGAAATTTTTGTCAATTTACGTGGTACAAAATCGGTAAAATTTCTTGGTGATTTTTTCAGATGAATATTCTGGCTTAAAATTTTTTTTTATATTTGTTTGAAGAAAACTAGTGTAAAAAAAATTACCTGATTCGGGACATTGATCGCCGTTTTTTGGTCAACTTCAAGATCATTTAATTCATTTTTTAGCTCATCATTTCCCTCCTCCTCTTCTTCTTCATCTTCCTCAGAATCATCGGATTCAGAAAAATTGCCAGGCTGAAAAACATTTTTTTACTTTATGGTAGAAAATAAAAATTTAACTCTCTTTTTGTAACAAATTTAATGATGAAAAATAAATAAATTATCATAATATATAATAAATAATCTCAATATATATTGAATAATATTATTTTAATAAATAATATTATTCTATTGTATATTATTAATCAATAATTAAAATATATAATAAATAATCACCATAAATTTAATGATGTTTCAGTTGCTGCTTTTGATTGCTGCTAATTTTATTAGTGTAATTTTTAATTATGTGTAAAAAAATAGATTTTGAAAAAAAATATGCTCACATCAAAATCACTATCTACAGATTCATTGACGAGGGCCATTCGATCGATTTTTTCAAGAAGAGTTTCATGATTGCCAGATAAAGAAACTTCCGAATCTTCAGAATCTTCCATTTCCTCTACATCATCACCTTCCTTTTCTTCTTCAACTTTATCGACTTGTTTTTCTTTCTCTACTCCATCGCCTTTTTGCTTTTCCTCGGTTTTCTTACTTGGCAACATTTCGTTGGAATCTTTATTTTCCGGCTAAGAAAAAAAACTATCATAATTATATAATTAGAGCATACAATTTTTATGATGTTAGAACGATTTTTTAAGTCGAAAATTTTTACTAAAAAAGTACTTTTTACTAAAAATAAATTAATGATAAATAGTAAAATAATGATAATAATGTAATAGTACTATACTAATACTATAATATTATATAGTACTATACTATAATAATAGTAAAATGAAAAATACAATATGTTTAGTATTTTTTGCTATATATCAACTTTTAATTTCGATATTTGACGTTTTACTATACTGCATGGTAAAAATAAATATATTTTCAGCTAAATGTACCATAATATATAAAAAATTAAAATAATATTGTAGATTTTACTAGAATATAGTAATTTTTCCTATACTTACAATACAAATTATAAGGTTTTTTTCTCAGTGTATGGAAAACTCTTCGAGTTCCAGAATATACGAAGCATTTTCCAAGTTCTAAGAAGATAAAATTTTTCTTATCACTAGGTTAGTATTTATATTTTAAAATCGAAAATTATTTCGCGCCGAAAAGAAAAACTATTTTTTTTTTCATTTTTGATTCGAAAAGTCCTTAGTGATTTTTCAAAATCATCGAAAATCATCGAGTTATTCAACTTTTTTTTTTAACTGATCACTATGTAGTGCCAAAAGAATATTACTTTTTAAATTTTACGAAACAATATCAGTCGAACATTGTTTTTTTTTTTTTTTCGTATGTGAAGTTTTCAGGCATCATTTTTTAATAAAAAACTTGCGATATTTTATAATTTTTTGGTTGAGAAATTATGAGCTGACCCTGAATTTTTTGGTGCCAAAAGTCGTGATGGGTAAGTAAGAAAGTTGAATGACTCGATCATTTTTAAGAATTTCGAAAAGTGGAAAAGAACTTTGCGACTTAAAATTTTATAAGGAATGTATTTTTTTGTTTTTTTTTTTAAAGGGGAATTTATAATTAGAACTTACAGTTTTTCCGATGTTTAAATGATGATAAAATTCTAAAATTTACAACTTGAAAAATACACTGTCATATAACTTAATGAAACGTTCTTTGATACTGAGTAAAATACTTTGATTTTCAGGGTATCGTAGCATTTTTCAAGTTTGAAATAGATAAAACTTTTCTTATCACTGAATTGGTGTTTACTTTTTGAATTCAAGAATGATTTCTTCCAAAACTATCGAATTTTTCGAAGAACACGTTGAATTTCATGATTGTGATAAATTTTATCTGTTTCACGTTGTTTCGATTTTCGTAATAGATTTGAAGTTCCAAGTTTTTGGAATTTGAAAAAACCAATCCTAAAATATATTTATGTCATGTAAATTTTATATAAGTCTTAATATTATAAAATCGAGAATTTTTTCCTTAACTATTTACATTTTTCGAAAAATCTCATGGAATTGACAATCCTGAAAAATTGTTTCGATTTAGCATTGTTTGAATATATTCTCGTGAAGGAACTGAAGTTTTTAATTTTCAAAAAAAAAAAAAAAAAAAAAAAACAATTTCTACAAATTCACAATGGTTTCTCTAAAAACAATAATAAAAGTATAAAATTCTTGAAAATATTAAAGTTGGAAATATTTATAGAAAACGCATTTGTAAAAATATCTTAAAATTGTATTGTTTGAAAATGTAGAACGATTTTCGGAAACATGAAAAAACGTTAGAAAAACAGATTCAAAAATTTCTCTAATCTAAAAAAAATTGGAAAAGCAGTATAATTTTGGAGATAGTAAAAAATTGCAAGAATTTTCTTTACGTTGTCTGAAACTCGAAAATTAGTAATTTTGATTTTCCACGAAATTCAATAATGTAGGATATTTTTTTGTATCAAAAAAAATCGTAAATGATTTTGCAGGATTTTTCGGAAAATAATGAATTTCTCTTCTTACTGTCAACAGCAAAACTCTCATTAGTTTAAGTTTTTTTGCCTTATTTAAATCGAAAAACATTTTTGTATATGAGAAAAAATTTTTGTGCCTCTCTTAGTGATTTTAATTTTTATAAAAAAAGAAAACAGTTTTATAAAAATTAAAAATTTTTCATAACAATCCCATTTTTTATAAAATGGACCTTATAAAATTTTTATAAAAAAAAAATTTTCTTATAAAGTGACCTTATAAAAACCTTGTAAAAAAATTTTTTTCTATAAAAAAGAGCGACAATTTTATAAAAAATTGTACATTTTTTATAAAAAAATATTAGAGATCCATATTTTTTTCATGAAATTTGATATTTTTATAAAAAATTTTCAACTTTTGAAAGTTTTTTTTTTTAATTAAAAATGTTTTTTTATAAGGAAGTAATTTCTACAAAATAAAAAAAAATATCTGTATGAAAATTTCTGCAAAAAATAGAATTTTATAATAGTTATTTTCGTAATCGGGAGCTAGAGCCAAAATTGGCGATAGCTCACGATTTCGAATAATATTTTTCATCACAATAACCTCAAAGTCACGTCAAAATGTCAGTTTTGAGGTTAGAGTGATGAAAAAAAATTTTCTTATATGGACACTTTATAGAAAAAGTTTTTTTTTATAAAAGTTTTTATGAGGTTTTTATAAGAATCAACATCACTAGAGTCATTTGGAAATATCTAAAATGCTTTAAAATCCTAGAAAATACTCATACAAAATACAAGTAGAATTTTGGGGGTGAAAAAATTGAAAATATACCGTTTTTGGTGGGCTAGCAATAATTCTCGTAGGTGAAGGTGAAGGCGATTTTCTTGTGCCTGAGCAGAATAAAGCGCTCATGCCCTTTAACGCACTTCTCGCTCCCGATCGAACTCTTTTTTCTTCCTTGCCCTGAAAATCAAAAAATATATTTTTTTTTTTTCAAAAACATATCCGCAACTTTCCTTACGTTCAAGAATTTAAAATATTTGAGTTTATAGAGGGATATCTAAAAAAGAATCTCTGAAAACGAGTAAAAATTTGGATTTATGGTAACTACAACTTTTCTTGAAAACATTCATTTTTTTTGTTTTCAAACTTAAACTGAAAATTTAATTTGTAATATGCAATAACAATCACTATAATTTTCAACAGTTTTTTGAATTTTGATTGATTATTATTACAGTCACCATTTTTGTGCATTAAAAGTTACATTTTTTTTACCTTTTTCCTTATTTTCTAAATATTAGTTAATAAAGTAATTATTAAGAATGAGTATTTTTATTTTATGAAATCTCGTAAAGTGAATTCGAGATTGAATAGAAAATCCAAATTTCGATAAGGCAAACGTTTATTTCGAGTAAATCATATTCTTCAAACTTCAAAACTGAAATTAAAAAAACTTTTTTCGTAATTAATCACGATTTTTGTTCAATTTTTATTCGTTCCTTCATCATTTTTTATACATTTCACTTCTGAAATAGTTAAACATTACGAAATATTAAAAAAAAATTTTAAATTACATATACGAAATTCAAATTTTCAGAATATAAAAAACGAATTATAGAAAATTTTCGAGAATCATATACTGAAATTCAAACATTTTCAATCTCAAAATGTAGAAATCTAAAATTTTTAAAATATAAGGCTTTTGAATTTCTGAATAGAAATACTACCATATTAAACATAAAAATTTCCGTTTTATTTATTGAAATTAAAATTTTTTTTCGTATTTGACAAGTCATTAGTTATTTGCGAAATTTCACGAAAATTATGTACAAATTTTTTTTATAAATTGTATGTTTTTTAACCGTCGAATCAGTTAAAATAGCATCTGACTCCTGCTGATCCTTTACGCTGTTGGATAGAGCGTTGCGTAATCGTCTGCGATATTTTTGCACACAACTGATCTGAGAACAAAAAATGCAAATTTTTCAGAAAGCTTTGTAATAATTTGTTACATCTTCAGATGTTGAAAAAAAGTATTTATATGGGCTAAGAAAAAAACCTAGTAATTTGTACTATAAAGAATGGAAAAATCGCTATATTCTAGAAAAATCTACAATAATATTCTAATTTTGTATATATTACAGTACATTTAGTGATAAATATATTTATATTTACATTGTATTATAGTCAAATGTCAAATATCGCAATTACACTGTGCAACACAAATTTTGATATCGGAATGTAGAAGCAAAAGTGAAATCTACGCTAAATTCAAAGATTCACGTGTCTCGGGGTTTTGCTAAATTAGGTCGCAAAAACGATTGATTCAACAATTTGTTTCATCTTTTCTCTCTTTTTAGCACATTGCTCGAGTCTTAAAATTAAGTGTGAATTACATTTTTGCTTCTATTTTCTGATATCAAAATTTTTATCTGAAATTTGTCGCACAGTGTTGTAAGTTGATATATAGTAAAAAATACTTATTGTATTTTTTACTTTAGTAAATAACAATTCTCAAAATATAAGATATGGGAACTTAAATTACCAGGGCTACTTAAAATATTTTTTCGAATACAAAAACTTTTTTTTCATATTTCGATATCTTCTTGAAAAAATAGTAGTTTACTTGTTAATTTTCAAAAGTTGACGTGTATTCTATTTTTTCTCGAATTTTTTTACGAAAATTGATCATTTAGGGTTAATTTTTTGCGCTTGTCACAACAATTGTTTTCGCATCAGTTTTCGTTTCTAATCAGTTTCATGTCATCAGATTGCAAGAAAATGTCGTGTAATAGGAACTTTACATGGAATTCAACTGTAATAGTGGGTATCTGTCGAGAAAATTCTGCGAAAGTGCTTTTGTGAAACCATCATTCGTCATTGCCTCGGAAAAAGCAATTTTCGAAGCAAAAAATTGACCGGAAATGGTCAATTTTCGTAAAAATTCGGGAAAAATACATATTTTGGCTATTTTCGATTTTTCGTACATATTTCAAGCGAATTTGGCGAGAAAAAAATTGTTTTTAAACTGAAAGTGTGGGTTTTTTTGTAGGACTATCAAAAATGTTATTAATTTTAATTAATAAAAATTCAGAAGTTTTTCAAATAAACGGGTTATTGATATACGTAAACTAATATATTGAACTGACATATAAACATGTTTTTAAAAATTTATCAACTCGTACGTAAATTCAGCAGAAAGTATGTTAAAATGCTAAATCAGCCTTTTGAATCTTTAACGTTATACATTTTACAATAATTTACAAGTACATAACATTAAATAAACTTTAAATAAAAATCCCATAACAAGTACGGAATCAAGTATCTCTTATTGTTATTAATTTTTAATTTATTTATAATCTTTAATACAGTTTCTCCAAGGCTGAGAATTCTTCCTAAATATTTTATGTAGTTTTTTATGCCTTTTATAACATGACTTTATAAAATATTTATAAAGTTACTTCAAAAAACACTGTAAAAGAGGCATAATAAAAAAAAAGATGTTTCAGAAAAATTCGAAGGTTTTTCGTCAAATTGGCGAAGTCTTATTCCGTTTAATTTGATGGTCTTCAAAAGTATGTTGAAATTTATTATTTTGACTTCGTAGATTTAACGACATTCAAAATTTATGAATATATGCATTCATGTCAAAAATACCTTCCCCAAATATTTCGCTTGTTTTTAACGAAATATAAAATACATATTTAGGACTTTTGACAAAAATATTTTGAATACCTCTGGAATCTTACATGATCATAATTTCGACATTTTTTCATAATTATTACTATACAAATATGAGTTTCACTATAAACAACTACAACTACTACAATATACAGGGTGGTTCAGTTTAAACGGATAATATTTTAACCAAATTTTTTTCATATTTTTCTGAATCGAAAAGTCCTCTGCCACTTTTTACAAAACTCAAAATCAAAAAAGTTATAAACAATAAATGCTTTTTTTCGAGGAGTGGGGATAAAAACCGCAAATCTAACTTTATCCAAATTTGCTTCATGTTTTTCTGAGTAAAAAAGTCTTTTGCCATTTTTTAAAAAACTCCAAATCTAAAAAGATATTCGAGTTTGAAATCTGAGAAATTTGATTGGTCGAAACTACTAACTCGAATATCTTTTTAGATTTGGAGTTTTTTAAAAAGTGGCAAAGGACTTTTTTACTCAGAAAAATATGAAGAAAATTTGGGTAACGTTTGGTTTGCGGTTTTTATCCCTACTCCTCGTAAGAGCGCGTCTATTGTTTCAATTTCAAATTTGAATAACTTTTTTGATTTTGAGTTTTGTGAAAAGTGGCAGAGGACTTTTCGATTCAGAAAAATATTAAAAAAATTTCATTAAAATATTATCCGTTTAAACTGGACCACCCTGTATGCCAATTACTATAATACGAATATTTTGAATAATCAAATCCTGCATAGTAAAATTCACTATATTTCATCTCCTATTACTATAATTCCCTTTACTATATTTCTTTTATTTTTTTTTATTTTCATTAATTTATTATATTATTATTATTATTTATTATATGATTGTAATTTTTTTTTTTACTTTTCTGTTTCCCTTTTAGATCTCCCATTACTATATTTTTTAGTAAAAAGTACTAGATTTTTCTCTCAGTTTAGCCTAAGACACTATTGACAGAGTTTACTGTAAAAACGTTATGAAAAAAAAAAATTAACTATTTTGGAAAATGTACCGTATCGGATGGCTCAACTTGTGAAAAGCCAAATAAAGGGGCGATAAGGTTAGCACATAATCGAAGACTCCTTAACAAAATTAAAGTTGGCAGGAACAAAATCCAAGGAAGTGGCCTCGCGAGTTCTATTTTCTCCGAACTTTTTCCGTTCTCTTCTGTAAAATGCCCAAGATT
This sequence comes from Platygaster orseoliae, assembly GCA_030522825.1. Classification (NCBI taxonomy): domain Eukaryota; kingdom Metazoa; phylum Arthropoda; class Insecta; order Hymenoptera; family Platygastridae; genus Platygaster; species Platygaster orseoliae. The sequence goes on from JAPYZL010133903.1 coordinate 20,522, forward strand.
TGAATATTTTTATAACTTCATATTCTTTAAGAACCGAAAATTTATTGAGACTGAGTATTTAAACATTCATTTTGACAGTTTTGTTGAAAATCTAAAGTATCGAAAAACTAGAAAATCTAAAAAATGTTTCCACAACAAAATTTTTCAGTTTTTGAAACATTTTCGAAAGTTTTAGTGAATTCTGGAAAAACATGAATTTTATTAATTAAGTAACTTGAATAAAAAGGGCTTGAAAATTTATTCAATTTTGCATTCAGTTTTCGAAAAGTACTATAAAAATCACCAAAACCAAAAATGTATCAGTTTATTTATCCATATAATCATCGAAAGTTATCAAAAAAATTGTGAATGTTTGTTATTTAAAAAATGTGTTTTTTTATCAACAAAATTATTACTAAATGATTCAAAGTTTAGTTACTAAAAAATTTTGTCTATTAAAATTCTTGTATTATCAATCGAAAAATCGAAGAGTATCCTAAAATTGGCAGAAATCATCAAAATGCATTCAGAGGTCTAGTTATTCCTAGATTTTTTTCCAAAATATCCTGTTCAAAATTCGATTTATGCCGCTTTTCAAAAATCAGGCAATGTTTCAAGAAGCTGTCAGTATGCTTTCGTTTGTAATTTTTCTATGAAAGATGTAACAAATGTGTTTGTAACCTTTCTTATGAAAGATTTCTATAGAAATATTATGTATAAGATATTTATTTTGTAATGTTTCACTAGCAATATTGCCGAAACTTTCATGTAAGGTAACAAAATAACTCTCATGAATGTTACTGTATTAACATTTTTTATTGCTTTCAACTGAAACGTTTCAATCAAAATATTTATAAAACATCCACGAAAAGATTTTTAAAAGCTTTCTAATACCTTGATTTCGAAACCACAGCGGACATTTTAGATTTTAGAAAGCTTTCCAAAAGATGCAATATTTCAAACGCAAGCTTTTACAAATGTTTCTGAAAGGTTACATACCGATTTGGAAGATGAAAGGCTTATTAAAGCCTGGCTAAAACCCTATGAAAGATTTTTCTGGTAATCTATCAGTAATGTTTCTTTGTTACCATTCCGAAAGATAGCTAAAACCTTTGAAAAAAAGGTTCGAAATTTGGAAAGAAATCAGGTATTTATTCGTGATATTTCTTGTAAGTATCATGAAAGATGTATAAAACCTTTCAACAAGTTGTTTGAAAGCTTTTGAAAAGATTTCTAAGGGCTTTCTAAAACCTCAATTCTGAAACTCTGGTGAACATTTTAGATTTTAAAAAGCTTTCAGTACACCTTTTAGAAAGGCTTTTGAAAGCTTTCTGAAAGATGCAATATTTCAAACGAAAGTTGTTCCAAATGTTTCTGAAAGGTTACATACTGATTAGGAAGATGAAAGGCTTATTAAAGCCTGGCTAAAACCTTATGAAAGATTTTTCTGGTAATCTATCAGTAATGTTTCTTTGTTACCATTCCGAAAGATAGCTAAAACCTTTCAAAAAAAGGTTCGAAATTTGGAAAGAAATCAGGTATTTATTCGTAATATTTCTTGTAAATATCATGAAAGATGTATAAAACCTTTCAAAAAGATGTTTGTAAGCTTTTGAAAAGATTTTCAAAGCCTTTCTAAAACTCTGGCGGACATTTTAGATTTTATAAAGCTTTCATTACAACTTTTAGAAAGACTTTTGAAAGCTTTCCGAAAGATGCAATATTTCAAACGAAAGCTCTTACAAATGTTTTTGAAAGATTACGTGTCGATTTATGGAGATAATACCTTAAGGGAGTTTCTTACGTGTTTTCAAAATCTCGCACAATTTTAGATATTCAATGAAAAAATACACTGTTAAAAATTTTCTTGAATTTCATACACTTTCTATTCAATAGTATATTTCTCAACGAGTGCAAATTGAGCTTTTTTAGCGAATATGCAGTTTGCAAGACGAGCCGAAGGCGAGTTTTGCAATCATATTCGTTAACCATTGAGAAAATCGCATTTTCTCCACGGCGTTGGGAAAAATGTATTAAAATATACTTGAAATTTTATAAACTAGATATTTGAAACATTAATAAAACACACATCTATTAAATGTGTATTACCTCAATACACCTACTTGGTTTTTATAAATTTTTCACACATAGCATTTAAAATTTGTCTTAGATTTCATGCAACAAGTATCTAAAATACAATTTAGTCTCAGTTGCTTAAAAAATTACCTAACTAATGCAAATCCCATACGAAATTCCATTTTTTTAAAATGAAGTACATGAGATTTCACACACTTAGCCTTTGAGATAGAAAATAATTGACGTACATTAGAAGTGTATTTTTCTAACACCCTATCATTCAATTTTGTTCATTTTTCATATACAACACAATCGAGCATATGACTTTTAGACACTCATATATGAAATTTAATACATTGAGTTACATTAAAAAATATATAAAATCTTGTGCACTGTATTTAATCCAAATTTAATAAAACATGCATGAAATGAATTTTAAAGCAAATTTAATTCAAATATTTTTGTATGATTTTAATACATCGATGTATTAAAGTCAATGCACAATTATGAATTAAATTGATGTCACAGGCTTAGTGTAAATATGTGACGCGATTTAAGAAAAGATACCTTAGGGTACAAATCGTCTGGGCCTACTTTCCAATACTTTTGAGACAGATAATGTGCCTAAACGATCGGTACCCTAAGGTATATTTTCTCAAATTGCGTCACATACGTATTGATTTCATGTACAATTTCAAACACAAATGATTCATTAAATTTAAGACACCCTCATATTAAAGATATATAAGCGTATATATATTTTGTATACTTTGAATGCATTATTAATACAGGGCATGTGTGATAGGCTTTATACAGTTTTTCTTAAATTTAAGACAAAAATTTTTAAGAGTGCCATACCAATGCGAGTGAGTGCAAGTAAATAAAAGTGAAACTGATAAGAAAGAAAAGCGTACCGATGGCGGGTCGTCGAGGGGGCAAACTCCACTGCGTTGATGCCTCGACGACGTAAAGCACGCGATCGACGACTTTCAAAACGCCCTGGCCGAAGGACGTTCGGGCCAAAAGCTCGAAGCCGCTTGTTATCGCGCGCGACACTTTGCTTTCGAACTACAACAATCCCAACAAGATTTATGCAGTTTTTGTACCAATGTCTACAAATTCTGAAAATTTGGAAAATAGGCAATATACGAATTTATGAAAATGTTGCAATAGCAAACTGGATTATAAGTAAATTCATTCAATAGAACTCAGGATATGAAATATTTTATTTAGGTAATATACTGGAAATGTACTTTTATGATTCCTAATTTCTCAAAATTTCAAACTTGAAAATGCAGGAAATAGATAATATCTCTAGTAAGTGTGATTTTTATAAAAAATTGCCAAATCTTCATAAAACTTGGTTTTAATTAAAAAAAACCTCAGTTTTATGAAACTATTTTCATAAGAAAAATCGATTTTTATGAAACAATTTTATGCAAAATTATAATAGTTTAATAAAACAACAGTTTATAAAATCAATACATAAAAAACGAAGTTTTTTCATAAAGATTGGGCACACGGAACAAACAATATGGTCGTCACAAACTCTTAAATAGTAACATTTGCTTTAACTATTTTCATGGTGTAGACAACCTTACTTGTGGTTGGTGCAACCAGATTAAATGTTACTACAAGCTTCACAAAAATTGTAGTAGCTTTTTATGTTGTTGCCCTAACCACAAATAAGGTTGTCTAAATAATGAGAATAGTTTTGGCAAATATTACTTTTCATGAGGTTGTAACAACCATATTGTTTTTCCGTGCACACGGAGATAAATTTGTGGTTACAGCAACCATTGATTTAGTAATATTATCTTACCAAAGTTATGGGTAGTACAACCAAAACTTTAGGTATAATAACCAAATTATTGGTTATTGCAACTTCATGATCAGTCATAAAAATTGAGCACTAATTGCTATAACAGAAGCTTTGGTTGTCATAACCAATCAGAGGCGTAGAAAAGGGGAGAGTTTTTCGAAAAAATACATACAAATATTTCCTTCTGGATTTCATGATTTTTAATTCTTGAAGATGTGATTATGAGAGTAGTATTTTCCAATTATTTTGGAGTCAAAAGTTGAATATTTTTTCATGTTTATATTAAATGTAATGCAATATAATTTTTGTAATTTTCAATTAACTCAACTTCAAGATTTTTTTCTTATGCTTTTAGTGTTTTTTCACAACTTGACGGATTTTATGATTTTATTTTGGATTTTTATACATCAACTTTTTCAAAATTTTTAGAATATCATAGTACACAGATTTCAAGTATGATATAGTATTGAAATTTTCTTGTTTGCTATATTATTTATTATTTATTATTTATCATTGTTAGTTATATTTGATATTTTTTTGCTTTGAGAATGTTTTTATATATTGTATAGTCAAACGTTCATGATTATAATTTCATTTCAGCAAAAATTCTTTTCAAGTTAGAATAATTATTATTTTGAATTAGAAAAACTGATAATTCTGTACTTGTTTAAAATTTTGTTGATTCCTTTACAAGTATTGTTATTTTTATGCATTATTTTTTATCATCACTTTTGTCTATTTTTCGTGAAATAATATTGTTAAAAAAATTTTCTTCGTATAGTTTTTGAGTATGAAAAGATTTTACAGTATTTCTCACATTTTTTTCTGTTTACGAAAATCAAAAGAATTTTTTAGTTTTTTTTTAATTTCTGGTATTTTCGTAGATTTTTGATAATTTAATATATTTTTAGGATAAAATTAGGTCTACGTTAGTTTTAAGTATTTGTTATGTATCCCTTGAATTTTCTTATTTTCTCAGTATTTATCAGATTTTTTATCGTTTTCTAGTGTTTTTATACATTACCATATGTGCAGATTTTTCAAAAACGCAATTCTTTCACAGAATTCAATAACTTTTGGTATTTTTCAGACATTGTATGACTTGAAAGAATTTCTGGTATTTTTATGAATTTCTGTGTTAATTTTTTACAACTTGATTCCCAAGTTTCAAAGTTTTAAGATTCTTATAGAATTTTCGTAGATTTAGGTCTTTTTTTAAAAATCACTATTTAAAATTTATTTTCTCACTTTTCCTTATACGAAATGTTTGACTATATATTGTTTTATAATTTAGTTTCAGAAACAATTCCTTTCAAGTTAGAATAATTGTTATTTTGAGACGAAAAGATTATAAATTCTGAAGCTAATTTGAATTTTACCCTTTTTGTGATTCTGTATTGTTATTTTTCCGCATCATTTTTTTATTATCATCACTTTTGTCTATTTTTCATAAAATAATAATGAATTTATTTAGAATTTCGGAAGGGGTTTAAAACCCCAAAACCCCCCTCTACCTACGAGCCTGTAACCGATATTTTGGTTGTAGTACTCAAAACTTTGGTGGGTTACTGGATCCATATTTTTCTAAATTAATGGTTGCTGTAACTAAACCATTTGATCATAAATTAATTAAACAAATTAAACAATGAGTCAAAAGTCGGTAAATTTTGAATTTCGATCGATAGAAATCATTATTAAAAAATTTACAAGTTTTGAAAAATTGTAAATTTCCCATTTTGAAGATTTTCAACTCAGCGAATCTGAAAAATGAAAAACTAAAAAATACGCAATAATTTTAGAACTTCAGCATTCAAAACTTGTAAAAACTATGAGGTGAAAAATATTCGCTTTATTAACAAAAAAAGTTGTGTATTTTTCTAAAACATGAAAATATCGCTCAGGAAAATGTTATTATGCCTTGTGATTAAATAAAAAATAAGTTCAATATATTAGAATTAATAAGGCAAAAAACTGTACAACACGTGTCCATTGAATGAAACTTTTGCTTTCTTGTTACCCCAAGTATTATCTCCTCATTGTTTATCAACAACAGACAAATGTTGAACTTTCGCATCGACGGCGACAGTTATACATAAATATTAATAAATATTTCGAAATTTCATAATCACTCGGTGTCGTTGCACTTTGCGACTTTAGATTAGAGGAATTTCGAGAAAATTGGGAGTAAATTTGTAACTCGACGAAATTCGAAAATGCATGGTGATTTAATCATTTCAATGATTCGATAAAATTTCATACTTTGGGCCCAATCGGCACAAAAACTTTTCAAAAATCAGACAATGTTTCAAGAAGCTGTCAGTATGCTTTCGTTTGTAATGTTTCTATCAAAGGATGTGGAAAATGTGTTTATAACCTTTCTTGTGAAACGTTTCGAAAGAAATATTTGACTAGCAACATTGCTGAAACTTTCATGTAAGGTTACAAAAAAACTCTCTTATGAATTTTACTGTATTAACATTTTTAATTGCTTTCTACTGAAACGTTTCAATTTGAAACAAAACTATTAAATTGAAACATTTCATATAAGTTCATAAACGTTTATGTTGAATTTTGACAATGTTTGTTTTGTAAGATATCTGACTAATTTCATACGAAATGTTTCAGTGATACTTATTTCGGAAAGATTCTGATATCTTCCACTCAAAATATTTCAATTGAAATATTTTAAAAACGTTTTGAAAAATTTTCAGTAAAACTTTTGTTTAAAAGTTTCTTTGACCTTCTTTAAACATGTATAAAACGTTTCAAATGTAATTTTTGAAACGAAAAAAAGATATAATGTATTTATTATTAATATTTCTTGCAAGCGTTCTGAAAGATGTATGAAACATTTTCAAAATACGAAAGCTTTTGAAAGGTTTTTAAAGACTTTCTAAAACCTTAATTCTGAAACTCTGGCGGATATTTTAGATTTTAGAAAGCTTTCAATAAACTTTTTAGAAAGATATTTAGAAAATTAGAAAATAGAAAATATTTTGAGATATGAAGCATAAAGATTGTTATTAAGGACTGATTTTGCTGTTCTGATATTTTTCTCTGAGGATCGAATGGTTCATACTGAATTTCACATACAGAGCGTTTCACTGTTTATATTTTTAGAAAGACTTTTGAAAACTTTCTGAAAGATGCAATATTTCAAATGAAAGCTCTTATAAATGTCTCTGAAAGATTACGTGCCGATCGGTATGGGTGGGGGGAGGGGGGGGGGGGGCAAAATTTTAAATTCGTATTAGAATTTTTTCCATGATTTTTGTAAATTTATGAATCATGAATGTGATTTTTAATGATTAGGAAATGTAATTTCTACGCGTATCAATAATTACCGTTATCGAGCTTACGGGTTGGCTTTCCAGGCTCATTTCGCACCTGAAATGAAATATTAATTATCTAATAATTACTTTTAACTGTAAAAAAAATTCTTTTGTTCTACTGCTGGGATTTAAAAAAAAACGAAATATGAGGTATAAAAATCCCGCTCTATGTATAGTATGGAATATAATTTAAATTCAGTAAAATTTACGTTTTCACCCACGATTTCCATGTGTTATTGAGAATTTTGGATAATTTGATGAATAATTAAATCCTCCAGATGTTATTATTTCGAAGAATTTTTATGAATTTCTGGGGTTATTTTTTTGAGAAATAAGTCGAAATTTTCTTAATTAAATATCTTTGACAATTGATTTATCAATTTGATATTTTGAGAAAATTTTTCATGATTTTTTCATACGTTATTGGAAATATTAAGAAGTTTAATTTTTAAATGAATTTTTGAAAATCTTGGATTTTTTCGTAGGATCGTTTTCAGGAATTAATTTAATTTTTGTAATCTCGTGAAAATTAAAAAAAAATTGTTTTATAAAATGTTTTAACAAATTTTTAGAATATTAATATTTGAAAATTTCGTTTTTTACTTCTAGGAATATTTAACAATAAATATATAAACCATATTCAAAAATGTTGAAGTATTTTAGGGTTTTAATTGATTTACAGCCATTATTTAGAATTTTCGAAATTTTGTCAATATTTTTTTTTCAGTTTACTAAATTAAAATATTGAGACATTTTTGCGAATTTTGTATATTTCTCAATATTTAGAGAAGTTTCAAACGATCGAAACTGTAAAATTTCTTCGAATTTTTTTATCTAAGAAAAAATTTATCGGTTCTTGATACTTTTTCGAAAGTAACTGAAAAACAAACTCTTTAAAACACTAAAATACTCTAATAAATGTTTCGATATTAAAGGAAAAGTTTAAAAATCCATAGCATTCACGACAAATTTCGAAATTTGGAGCTATATTTCATCAAACTTGAAGAATCATATATTAATAAATTATTATACTATTTGATGCAACATTTAGTTTATATTTATTAATTTTAAGTTTTCATTATCATGACTCATTACTAATATAAAATTTTCATAACGAAAATTATAGTTGACGTAAACAAAACTTTGGTTTGTCCATATTTTACTAAATAATTTGGTTGCTGGAACCAAAAGTTTCTTTCCATTAAAAAAAAATCTGGAAATTGTGTAAAATACCTTTGATAAAAGATTTTCGAAATTATTTTTAATATTTGAGCCTGACTCCTTGTAATTACAACTTTTATGAAAATTTATATCAAAACATTTATAAAACTTCTCTGAACTCTATTAAGATTTTGTCAACCCTAGTGACTTAGATTTTTATAAAAAAAATTCAAAATTTTTTATAAAAATCCCGTTTTTTATAAAATCGACCTTATAAATAAAAAAAAAATTTTTTTTCTAAAGTGACCTGATAAACAAACTTTTTTCTATAAAAAAGATAGACAGTTTATAAAAAATTGTACATTTTTTATAAACAAATATTCGAGACCCATATTTTTTTTTTATAAAATTTGATATTTTTATAAAAAAATTTCCAATCTTATAAAAAATTTTCAATTTTTGAGTTTTTTTTTCATTAGAATTGTCTTATTGTAAGAAAGTAATTCCTACAAAATGAAAAAAAATATTTCTATAAAAATTTCTGCAAAAAATAGAATAAAAAAAATTTTCTTATACAGTTTTAGGTCACTATCATAAAAGTTTTTTTTATAAAGTTTTTATAAAATCGACTAGATAAAAATTTTGATAAGTTTTTTATAAGAATCAACATCACTAGGAAAGTTTTTTTTCTAAAGCTTAAACTACTTCTAAAAACTTCTATTAAATATCTTGAGGAATTAAGTGATTTTAAAAGAAATTTTATATAATAAAACAATTTTTATTCAACTATTCTAAATTTCTCTAAAAGCCCAACTTTAATTGTCTCCAAAAATCATTTTTTAATATAAAAAATACCACCCCAACCCCCCTCCCAAAATAAATTATGCTATACTCGCGACTGTTGTATTTTGCCGCTAAAGTAAAAGAAAAAGTAAACGGCAATTTTATCATCATCACCACGATGTTTACGGTTTCTCGAGAGTTATCAGTGTTTTCCGCACTGGTATTCGAAATCGATTTTTCGCTCCTCGTTCTGAAATCGAGTTGCCTCCGCAATATCCCGATTAGCCCGTCGCGATTAACGTGTTTGCGCCGAACCACATCGCGATTTATTGCATTTTTATCCGTTCCCGAAAAGCGTGAGTTATAGTTTAAAATTTTACAAAACTCCAGGATTTCATATATAAAAAAACTAGAACATTCCGGAAAAAAGCGATCTTTCGGCATAAAATTTATCACAGCATAATCTACTATTTTAACGGCGATTGGGCATTTTGGTACCGGGTTTGCGGTCCGAGATCGTCGGTGAAAAATTTTATCTTTTCGAAGGACACAATAATTTGGCACAAATAACGAACTTTTGTGTAATGTTAATGATTGTAACTGCGTTTTTTCACGTAAAAACGTGTCACGAAATGACGGTATAACGTTCGCGACGGAAGGCTGAAGCCGACTGATATGTGCTTTTGAGATTACATGTAAAATCCGGAGGAGGAAATCGAGTGAACGGATTTGTTGATGATAAATGTTTAAAAGTAGGGACCTCTATTCCGATTCCGCGTAATTTCGAATTTTAATTATCTCCCCCGAAAGTTCTCAAATTTTCTGAAATTTTATATTGCGACTTTTGAAACGACAGCGCATGTAAAGTAGTGGAAATTTTTTCAGTTAAAACAGCTTATCGAACTTTTTATTTTGTGTTTCTTAAAGATTTCGATTACTATGAAAACATTTTACACATTCTTGCAGATTTTTAAATTTTTTAAAAAACTTTTGCAAGTTTGAAACGATTAAAAATTTATTACATAATATATTGAATATAATATAATGGAAAATGAAGTTGGATATAGAGCAGAATATTGAAAAAAAATGTGATGAAATTCATGAAAATAAAAGAATATCCTTCAACTTAAAGAAATATCAACAAAATATGGAAAAGTACTGAATGATAATCAAATACTTAAAATCTATACAGAATTAGAGATGCTGTTTTCATAAAAGTTCATTAAATTTTTTTAAAAACTTATTTATTATTTTTAATTTATTCATTAATTTATAAAATTTATTTAGGTGTTTATTGATCATGGATTTGAATTTTATTGAAAATTTAAAAAACTTTAAATCCTAGAGATCATTCAAAAAATTATACAAATTGTATAAATACTGAACAAACACGAAAAAAAAAAATGTAATTGGAAGTATTATCAATCTAAGTAAAATTCAAAATTTACTGTTCACTGGATGAATAATTGAAATACTGTAAAATTATTTAGCTTTGAAATCTAAGGAAGTTTCAGAAAAAGAAATTTAGACAAATAATAATTTGTGTAGGCATTATTTTTTCAAAAATCCCTAAATATACTAAAAATCAAATCTGTAAAACTGATTCCTAGAACATAAAGTTTCAGATACATTTAAAGTCATCCATAAGAATACCACAAAATCCTTCAAATTGAATAAATAAGAAAAAATTTAGAATTCCATTACACCTCGAATAACATCATTTCTAGCATTCCAGCCAATAATTCGAATTATTAAAATATATGAATACTTAAAAAGTAAAAAATAAATGCTGTAAGCAAAATTGATATTAAAAGTTTTCTGTCAACGTTTCGGTGAATTTCAAAAGACCATCGAATTTCCGAGTACGTAACTAAATTTGTAACTTACCTTATGCCACAAAAAATTAAAATAATTGATTGATTCAACTTCAAAAATTAGAATACCGCACACTTTTGCCAAGATCAAATATAAATAAATCAAAATCATCATAAAATAAAAACCACAAAATGAAAAAAGCATGAAGAATCAATCTCCTTTTAATTCTCGCATCAAACGCCAAAAGATACAGAATTTTCGCTTCTACCATAAGCATTCGTAAAACAGTTCACATGACCTTTCCAAAAATTTCGCCATTATATAAAACGTAATAAAAACGGTAAAGAATGCAATAACTCAGTTGATTCAAGACGTAGAAAATATAACTTCATGAAGGTACAGAAAGATAACAATTGCCTCGACTTTTGAAATTTTCGTTACGTAATTTGTCATGGCACGCGTTGAATTTCCATTTCCAATTATCGAAACGAGCATCGATTGATTTTTATTGCTGTTCGCATTTGCTGTCGAGGGGGATGTTCGCTGGTTTCCCGTCACCTTGTCCGGGTTCCTTCTCGTCTTCTTCTTCATCTTCCATATCGTCGTCGTCATCCCCTTCGTCTTCCTCATCGTATTCCTCGTCCTCTTCATCTTCCAAAGCTTCTCCTGTAAAACAACAATACCCAACCATTTTTAGTGTCAAATAAATCATCGACTAAAAAATCTATGGCTAAATTAATAAGTTCCAAATTCACAAGGCCAAAATTATTTTTGGGCCTGATGAATTGGGACCCTGAAATTTGGGATTCATTATTTGGGCCCAATCCACAAGGCCCAAAAATAATTTGGGCCTGATGAATTGGGACCCTGAAATTTGGGATTCACTATTTGGGCCTGATGAATCGGAAACCTGAAACTTGGGCCTGATGAATCAGGAACCTGAAATTTAGGATTCACTATTTGGGCCTGATGAATTGAGAACCTATAATTTGGGACTCACTGTTGGGGCCCAATCCAGAAGGCCTAAAAATAATTTGGGCTGATACATTGGAAACCTGTAATTTGGGATTCACTATTTGGGCCTGATGAATCGGGAACCTGAAATTTGGGATTCTATTTGGACGCAAAAATAATTTGGGCCTGATGAATTGGGAACCTGAAATTTGGGACTCACTGTTGGGGCCCAAAAATAATTTGGACCTGATCTATTGGGAACCTAAAATTCAAGATTCACTATTAGGGCGCAAAAATAATTTGGGACCCTGAAATATGGGGCTCACTATTTGGGCTTGATGAATTGGGACCCTGAAATTTGGGACTCACTGTTGGGGCCAAGTCCAGAAGGCCCAAAAATAATTTGGGCCTGATAAATCGGGACCCTGAAATATGGGGCTCACTATTTGAGCCTGATGAATTGGGACCCTAAAATTTGGGACTCACTGTTGGGGCCCAAAAATAATGGGCCTGATGAATTGGGACCCTAAAATTTGGGATTCACTATTTGGGCCTGATGAATTGGGACCCTGAAATTTGGGTCTCCCTATTAAGGCCCAAATTTAGTTGCAGATGCATAGCTTTTTACACCCCTACTATACCAAAACTCGAAGACGTAGTTCTACGTTAAAAACGATATTGTAATAAATAACAATCAACTAACAATAATTCAACTACTCAATTAATGCAAAAAGTGAAACTAACCAGTAAAATACAGGACAGCGCGTGGGACGATGCGCTCTCTGATGAAATGACCGAGTTCGTAGTCGCTAGTAAGCACAGCTTGAACTTCGTCATCGACTTCGGCGTCATCCAGAACTGAAAAAAGAAAATTAAAGATATAATAAAATGTTATTCCCAGGACATTTCAAAGAGTTCAAAATTAAATACCAATCGGAGGACGGAAAAAGTTGAAGAACGAGTCGTTTTGCACAGTTTTGGTGACCGTACGAGTAGAGCCTTTGGATTTGTGCTTCTGGCTCTTTTTCACGGTTTTTACTGTGATGTTTTTACCCTTTTTCCAGTCAATTTTGCATCCCTGAAACATAAAAAAGAAAAATGTAACATTTATGAAATAAAATAAAAAAGGATTTATTCAATATAGGAGTTGTCTACATATTACGTGATCAATTTTTTTGCATGTATCTCTTTCTCTTCAACGTCGATTTATATTTTTGTCTCTTTCAATACGATGGCGTTATATGTGGACAGCCCCTAATCAAGTATAAGAATCGCTAATCACAAAACTTTGTTCCTCACCTTGGCTTTGTAAATTTCAGGTCCTTCAAAGCTAAATGGATCATTTTTTTCAGGAGTACACTTCATAAGGTATTCCTTAGTGAGTACGCTGTTCGTGAAATACTCATTAGGAGTGAAGTGAAACTCCAAAGTAAAAGTCTGCAAAATAAAATCAAAAATTTTTCATGAGTATTTGAAATGAAATTTTACTAATGCTTGTTAAATTATTAATTATTTATTCATTGCAAAGTAAATCTGAATAAAATCTATGCACAAAGCTCCTATAATTTTTAAATAATCTTAATATGAACTTAAACGCACCATAGGATCCTCATCTTGGAAAACAACTTTGATATCCTTGAGATGCTTCAAAATTGGCTCGTCGTGTTCTTGAACATTCTCGGCAAGAATTTGCACATTTTTGAAAATTGTTAACCAAAATTCTGGGATTCCTACAATGTTCCTGAAATGGGACAACAAATTATAAATTACTCTATGGATTTCTAGAATATGTTGTTATACTATTAAAAATTCAACGATTTTTATTGTTTTAATTTTTTTTTAAAGAGTGACTTTTCTATGCATTCACAGTACTTTTTTTTAAAGTATTTCAACAATTTTATATTCTAAGATTCGAGGTTTTATAAATTTTTGAGAAAATTGTTTTCACATATTTATTGAGCGTTAAACTATTCCTAGTATTTTTTACATGTTTTTAAGTATTTATTAAACTGTAAAGGATTTTCTAGCAATTTTTTTTTAATTTCTAGTATTTTGCAGATTGTTATATAGATTTCTGGTATTTAGTACTTTATATATTAAACTTGGATTGATTTTTAGTACTTTCAAAGATTTCTGAGAAAATTACGTCTCAATGATTATTAGTATCATTATTAGTGTTTAATATTATTATATCTCTTGTTTTTATATCTTTTTATTATTCATAAAATTTTGTTATATTTTCTTGTTTTTTTTTATAGATTTTTAGTATTTCTATAGATTGCTCTATAGATTTCTAGAATGTGATGCTGTATTATTGAAAATTCAACTGTTTTTATTATTTTGTTTGTTTTTAAAAAAAAAACAGTGATTTTACTATGCATTTATGGTACTTTTTTTCGTATATTTATAACTATTTCAAGAATTACGTGTCCTAGAATTCGAGGTTAAATAAATTTTCGAGAAAATTATCTTTACATAGTTATTGAGTATTAAACGATTCCTAGTATTTCTCACGCGTTTTTTAGTATTTATCAAACTATAAAGGATTTTCTAGCAATTTTTTTTTAGATTTCTAGTATTTTGCAGATTGTTATATAGATTTCTGGAATTTGGTACTTTTAAATCGAAACTTGGATACATTTTTGGTACTTTTTGTATTTTTAATTTTTTTAATATTCATAAAATATTATATCGGTTTCTAGTATTTTTACACTTTCCTTCATATGCTTTTCATAACTTGATTCTTAAAAATTCCTAGCTCTAGAGATCGTAAGTATTTGTTCAAATTTTTCAGAAGATAGTTCTTTCATAGAATTCTATTACTTTTAGTATTTTTTCAGTTTGTCTGATTCGAAAGATTTTATTGTATTTCTATAAATGACTATCTAGACTCTTAAAATTCAATATTCCAGGGTCCAAATTTTTTTAGATTTTGGTAGATTCTAGTTTTTTTTTTTTTCAACCCTCGGATTGCGACAATTTTTCAAATTTTTATTTTCAACTGTATTCTAGCCAAACACTAATAATAAGAATTTCATTGAAGAAAAATTCTTTTGAAATGAAAATTATTGTTTTATTTGGAAGCCTGCAAAACTATTTTTCAATGACTGTTTAATATTTGTGAATAATTATAAATGACTCTTAATAAACATTAATTCTGAAACATTAAACAACATTAAAAAAAATTATTGTTAATTAAGTAATTCATAGACTTTATTGTATTTCTATAAATGCTTGTCTAGATTTCTAAAATTCAATACTCCAGAGCCTAAAGTTTTTTAGATTTTGGTATATTCTAGTTTATTTTTTTCAATCTCTGGATTGTGAAAATTTTTCAAATTTTCATTTTATACGTTCCTCTAGCCAAACATTGATAATTAGAATTTCGTTGAAGAAAAACTCTTCTGAAATAAGAACTATTGATTTTTTTTTGGGGGGGGGGGGGGTCAGCAAAACTATTTTTCAATGACTCCTTAATGTTTGTGAAGAATTATAAGTGATTATTCAAAAACATACATTTCATAAGTGTGACGTGACGTTTGTGGGGAGGAAGGGGTCAAAAATTGTAAAAATGGTAAAAAATTAAATAAGTTCACAACAAAAAAACTAACTTTTCCTCCTCTTCTTGTTCCTTCTTCTTAGCCTCTTCAACTTGGATTTTAACTTTGTCCTGCAAATCGTTTGTGAGATCGTCTTCTTCGTCATCGCTTTCAAACACGCACTCTTCGTCATTTGGTTCGTAGGCTCCCGAAACGATAGTGTTCCTTTTTTCATAGTAAGGAATGCACATCTTGTAATATTTCGCCTCGAGCTCGAGCAATTCAGCTTGGAAACGGCTTTCGATGTTAATAGTTTCCACCTGCAGCTGTTTCAACGCTTTGACCCTGCGCTTCACTGGAGCTGGCAGCATCTTTTTTTAATCATCAAAAATTTCATGTTCGTAAAAATGTACAAACTTTCTATCGGAAAAATAAACAATAACAATTAAATATTAATATATTATAAAATAATAGTTCTTGTCGAATTGTAAAAAATTTAATCGAATAATAAATAGTAAAATAATAAAAAATAAAATCGAGATACAAAAAACTTAAATTGTAAATATACTGTACTGAATTATATGATACAATAAAATATTATTGTAAGTGAATATGAATATAAAAAAAAAATAATAATAATTACCTACAATTTTTTTCCAAATGATTAATTTTCAAGTTTTTGAACATGAGATGCTTTTATTTTAACTGCATATTATTGGAAAATGCAAAATATTTGATTTGCGTTTGAAAATTTGGAATATAAAACTTGAGATATTTCATTAATTCTCTTTTTAGTTTTTTATTTTTAGGATGATAAAATTCCCATTACAATTTCTTTCTTTTTTTTTTTGGGATTTTCAAATACAGAAGTAAGATTTATCGAAATAAAGAAATCGAAGTAAATTAAAATATTATCATATCTAACATGAAAGTTATAAGATTTTCAATAAAATTTTTTTAGACATCTTAAATATATTTTTTAAATGTAATATCGAATTCAATAAAATATCATGTAATTTGCTCTCTGTTTACAATAAAAATGAAAAGTACAGTCTATAAATAAATGTTTATATGAATAATTACTTTTTCATTTTGCACACAATATTTTAAACGGTAAATTATTATATAATTAAGTACAGAAAAATGAATAAAAAAAAGATAACATTCTCAAATAAAAAAAAAAATAAGGATAATGGAATTTGTGTAAATCAGGTAAAAAAAATTGTGCAATATCAAGCAAGCCTTTCGGTTGGCGAGAATGACAAGTCCAAGTTTTGATATTGCAAATACCAATCAGTTTTCCGACTTCTCATATCCATCATAGATTATATTATATAATCATATATTATTTTAATTTTTGAATAAATTAATTTTATAAATAAATATTATAAACTGTTTTTATTACAGAAATAAAATTAAACAAAAAATATTTTAATGACTTAAAATTTCACGAAATTGAGTGATTCAATATGAATAAATTTTGAAAATATCACAATTTTAAATTAATAAAATAATGTAGAACAATTTGTTTGAAAAAAATTGAGAAATATTGGGTTTTTCAAGCAAAAAAAATTTATAATAATATTCATAAAACAATAGCTATTTCTCGTATTGCAACAAAGGGGTTTTCAAAGATTTTTACCTCCATAGGGTCAACGCTTTGCAAGAGGCCAAGCAAATCGTTTCTATTAAGACACATGGTTTGCTTGTTTTTGACAGGAGTGACCTTGTCATCCTCATCCGATTCCACTTCACTACTTTCGGAATGTCTTTCGGGATCAGTGGACATTGTGCTTGATTAAAAAAAATAAAACCATAAAAATAAACAAAAGGTCAATCATAATAAATACATAATGTTTTTTCAATCAAGGCTGCTAATTTTGGCAAAAAAAATTAAACTTGTTGCATTAAAAACAAAAGTTTTTGTGGAAGATAAAACTGGATGATTTGTAATAAAAAATAATTAACGATTCGAGCTTTCTACTGAAAAATTTTACGATTTCAATGCTGCCATAGAAATAATATCAAAGTAGTTAAAAATTTTAACTTGAAATTTATAATTTATTAATGGGAGCGCCCATAAATAATGTCACGGTTTTTTGGCGTTTTTTAGACCCCCCCCCTCTGTCACAGTGTGTCACAAATTTCCAGACCCCCCCCCCTCCTCCTGTGTCACGTCACAATGTTGGATTTTAAGTGTGAAGCAAGAAATTTTTTATTTTCAACAATGCGATTTTTAAAACATTATATTTATAACTTAGATTGAGCTTAATATAGAATCCATTACTATAGTATTGAAAATTTTAACTATTTTGGTTGGTTTTATCGATTTTTCAGCAAGC
>JAPYZL010133921.1:0-16498 GCA_030522825.1 Platygaster orseoliae
CAGACTTATGTTTGATTGAGCGCTAGAAAAGGAACGAAGATTGAAAGTTACGAACACGGATCGTGTGAAGTTGGCTGCGCGCATGTTTCTAAGAACACAATAAGTTTGCGGTGGTAAATACGTCAAAATCCTCCGTGACAATTATTCTTCTTTCAAATCTGTGTTTTTTTTTTCTTTTCTTACCTCGTATCAGTGATTTATTAATATTTCCTAGGGAAGAATGATTTGTCCCGCTCATTCGTGAGTACCTCAAAAAGTGGATTTTGTTCCCACATTCCATGCAAAAAAAGTGGGCTTTTTTGTGGATACATGGGAAAAAAAAATTTAATAAAGACAGTGTCAAATCCTCACTCAGTAGCCTAAAAGAACATGAAAATCACTTATATCGTAAGTAAGAAAATATTTTGATTTTTGTTTGAATCACTTGTTTCTAAAAATGAATTTTCAAAAGCAATGTCACACTCTAACTGAGCAGCCCAAAAAACTTCGAAAAAGACATATATGTCGTAGAATAACAATTGTGCGAAAATCCGTTTCAAATAATTGTTTAAACAAAAGAATTTTGTGAAACTAATGCTAAATCTTCACTCAGCAACTTAAAAAACTACGAAAAGTACATATATGTCATGTTAAAAGAATGTAAAAAAAAAATTAAAAATTTCACCAGTTATTGTTTTTTATTAATTGTAGTTATGTCAACTGAGATAATTGATTAGCTGTGAAACATATTTTATTCAGGCCATACGCAAAAAAGGGATATTTACACCCGTGTAAGGTATTTTTGAGGGAGAATAAATTTTTTCAGTTAAATTTTTCGACCGATACTCATGTGACTTTCTCGTCAGAGAGAAGCACCATACATATTTTTTTATGTTTCTAACATTTAGAGGCATTTTTCTAAAATAATTTCGGTTAGGGGTAGTTTCCACCCCCTTTATAGGATGAAAAATTTCGTAGCTTAAATTTAACGTTCTCTCCAATATTAATTAGGTGATTTGAAACGGATAATCACTATTTTACTATTAGCATGTGGCAAACTTTTGTTTTTAGTCATACGCAATCGACATCGACAAATTCTCTAGGGGGTAACTTCTACCAAGAGAATTTATTGGGGTGAATAACTTTTCTCAGTAAAATTTTGCGACCATTTTTATGTTAGCTTCTCGTAAGAGAGAGGTAGTACGGATATTTTTCAATTTTTTCTACATTTACGGGCATTTTTCTGCAATAATGTCGGATAGGGTTAGTTTTCACCCCATTTATAGGTTCGAAATTTCGTTTTTCGAATTTCAGATATTTTTTAGTATTAAAAATGATTCTAGACGGAAAATCCTCACGTTCTACTATTAGATTTTGTAAAACACTTGCTTTTAGGCCATACGTAATAGAGGGGGTAATTACTCCTTTGCTAGTTACCACCTTGAGAATTATTCGGGAAGAATAACTTTTTTTGTGATACTTTTTGACTAATGTTCATGTCAGTTCTCCGTCGGAGAGAAGTATCATGTATATTTTATAATTTTTCACCCAAATAAATAGGCATTTTACCTAAACTAACACCGTTTAAGGGTAGTTTTAACCCCCTTTGTAAGGTTGGGATTCCATCGGTCGACTTTTTTTACTTTCTTGTGATCATAAAATAATTACAAAAGCAAAGTTACAGAAATTTAACTATCGGCCTGTTACACACTCTTGATCAGAGACCATACTTCAAAAAGGCTGTAGTTAACCACTTCAAAATTTTTTAGGGGTGAAAAGCAAAAACATGTTAAATTTATTTTAGAAACATGCAAAATAATTTTTTTTTTATTTTCCGGGAAAAATTAAATTTTCCCCGAAGAAAACAAAAAAACACGTGAGTGGTTCATCCCCTATATAGTAGGGTGATTCAGAAAAACTTTTTTTTTCTTTTTGGCGTGAAGCCCCAAAATTTTGAAGTTTACCAAAAAATAAGTTTTTCCTCAAAATTTGAGCCAAATAGAACAACATTTAAAGGTCGCGCTCATCGATTTTCGGTATTTTCAGTGCAAAAATTTTGCATCCTGTCGATTGTTTGAAATCGCATAACTAAAAAAATTTTTATGATATCATCTTGAAATTTGGAGGGAATTTTTGTTGTAGTATGTAGTTAAAAAATATGAGGTGGTAAGTTTGATTTCTTTACAAAAGTATTTTCATTTTGTTAATATTAACAAAAACAGTTATTTTGTTCATAACAAAGAAGCGCCCGCCTTCAGTGGCAAGATTTTTTTTTTGGAAACCAATGTTAGTACTGTTGTAACATATTTTAATGAGAAAATGCTTTCACGTAAGTGAATTTCTTATTGAAAATTGAATTTAAACCACACACACGTACATAGTTCATAACCAGACGTAAGGAAAAATGTGTTCATTTATCCAACAAGTTGAATTGATTTTCTTATGAGTAAGGCATTGGCTAGTATCTTGATACGCAGAAAATTAATCAATAGCTTATAAATATTGATCCATCACTTTTCAGTCTTCCAATCCATGCTCCAAAAAATGATTCGGAATTTTCGGAGAATCTTCGCAATTAGAAAGCGATCGATTCCGAAATATCTGAATATACTGTCAGAAAATTCTCAAAACATCTATGGTACTTATCCGAAGAAATAATTTTACTGTGCTTTTTCGACAAAAGGCTGGCTATTTCAAGAAAGAGTACGATAATTCAAATTTTGAAGAAGAAAAACGCGGGGATCGAAAAACTTGTCAACGTTCCGATTTAACGTAGAAAAAATAAAGCATCTGTTGATTTACACAAAGATTTTGAAAAAACGGAACTTAAAACTTCCGTCACAAAAAAAAGCTTAAGGTTTTTACAATTTTTGGGTTTGAAAACATACTGGCTTTTTGAAGTTAAACCTTCAAAATGGAGAACAAACAACGATTATTTAACATCTGAAAAAATTGGCAAAAACTAAAGTTGTTAGTGACGTCGCAGAAAGAGGAGTTGAATTAGGTAAAGAGTTTAATGCGATTCACTCGAAGGATGTAAAACAAAAGCAAACAATTTTTCTTGAGGTTCACAAACACAGAAAAGTCATTGCAAATGGACAGAAAAAATCAGTAACTGCTGCAATTAACGGAAATTTTATGTGAAAACTGATACAAGTTCGTGAGAAAGGAACAGAAGAAAGTTGATAAGAATATATTTTATTATGGTTCCTTTTGTTTTATACAGTCATTCTGCTTGTTTTTTAGCGAATACGTTGTTAATATTGATCTCGAAATAATACTAAGTTATAAAAAAATTCTAGGGTTAGTTCCTCTCTACAAAATTTCACGTTCGGGTGTAGAAAAACGAGCAAATCAAGTGCGTCATAATTAAAAAACTTAGAAAAAGTTGATATTTGAAAATCGAAGATATTCAACTTTATAATTTGAGGATGAAATAAATTAATTCAACTGCTAAACTGAACGAGACGACACATTTTTCTACACATCAGCTTATGCACTATCTACTAGTGTGTGGTTTAAATTCAACTTTCAATAAGAAATTCACTGATGTGAAAGCATTATTTAACTGAAATATGTTATAACAGTACTTACATTGATTTCTGAAGAAAAATCTTGCTTCCGATGGCGGGGCGCTTTTTTGTTATAAACAAAATAACTGTTTTTGTTGATATTAACAAAATAAAAATATTTTTGTATAGAAATCAAATTTACTACCTCATTTATTTTACATACATACTACAACGAGAATTCCCTCCACATTTCATGATGATATTATCAAAACTTCTTTAATTATGCGGTTTCAAACATTCGAAGGGTTGAAAGATTTTCGGACTGAAAATACCGAAAATCGATGGGCGCGACCTTTCAATATTGTTTGATTTGGCTTAAACTTTGAGGAAAAATTGAGAAAAAAAAAAGAAAAAAAGGAAAAATTGAGGAAAAAAAAAAGTTTTTTTTTAATCACGCTCCTATATAGGGTCGGAAAGTTCTATTGAAAAAAAAATTTTTTTTTTATCATAAAACTTAGTTAAAAAAATTTCGCATCAATTATTATTCTTAGTTTCTGAGATACACAAAAAGCAGTATTTGACACCCCTAAATTTGGGAAGTTGAAACAACCCCTAAGACGGTTTTACAGCCGATAAAAAAAGGTTAGTCTGAGATGTCAAATCTCCAAAATATATCAAAAAATCACGGTAATTGGTGATTTCGACCTGGGAGCCTTTCCTCATGAGTAATGCCTTACCATAGTAAAGTAACACGGACACATTTTTTTAGTTAAATCAAGTGTCTAGAATTGCAGTTAATTTGGACAAAATAATTTTTTCATCAAAAATTCATAACCAACAGATTCAAAAAATTATATTTACTACAAAAAATACTTATTTTTATATAAAAATATATATCAATAATTTTGTACTAAAGAAAAATATTTCATCCATTTCTTATTCCTTTAGGATTTTTATTTCATATTATATTAACTTACTTCAATACATTTCTCGATTGAAAAAAAAAATTAAAACTAGTGTGATTATATTTTTTTTTAGTAAAGTTTTTACTTCAAGAAACTGTAAGACATTAATTTTTTAAAACAATATTACTAATTGCTCTAACGTTATTCTTCTATTTTTCCAGATGATAATCAAACTCAAATGGATTATGCAGAATTTCAAAATGAGGGAAACGAAAAAAGAACTCTTGAATGGAAAGAAAAATGAGCATAAGTTCAGTTATTCTTGAATAAATTATCTCTTTACAGAATAATTTTAGTATTTATTTTAATACCAAGTTTCACTTACTGCCTAGAAGTAAACTTTTTATAATTGAGTCTAAGAGATCGATGCAAAAGACACCGGCAAAGTACTCATACCAAATTCATCTGCTGTGAAAAGAAAGAATTTTTGACGGTTTTAAAAATTGTATTATTGCAAGAATTTTATTATTTTTCTTTGCTGGAGTAATAAATACCTTGAATAATTAATTTTCTGGTTTTGATAAAAATATGTGACCGTTTCAAAATAGAACTCTTTTTTTCGATAACTATTGCACTATAGTTTTTTTTAACTGTACAATGGAGTGATTTTTATTAAAAACCGAGTCTTGAAGGACACTAGCAACGAAACAAAATCAAATAATATCTTCTCACTGCGGAATTGGGTTTTTGACCCATTATGGTCGAAGTGGTACCGATACTTCGATAACGTTGTAGAAGAAAACTTTTTAAAATTCGTTTTTTACATTAACAATAACAGAAATACAAATGAATTATAATTTGTAAGTGAAATCGACAATCGTTTCCATTCATCATAGTGATTAATCAAAATCGTTTTGATTCTTCTTATTGTGCAATTAGGTTTTTGATCCACAATTGTTAAAATGATTGTAGTTAAAACGTTTTTTTCAAAATAATATTTTAAAAATGTTCCTTACAGTTACAATGAAAGTTAATGTACACGAAGTTCCAAACGTTTAAAATTAAACAAAAACGAAAAATATATGAGTTTTCAGGAAACAAAATTTTCCAGCTTCTTTCTAGACTTGTCAGAACAGCAAACTTTATAGTCCATAAAAAAATATTTAACGAAATCTTATCCATGACGAGAAATCAGGAATTCTAATTTTTTTTCTTTTTGTTTCATTTTAAACGCTTGAAACTTCAGGTTCATGAAAGTTATGCAAATTAATTGTCATTTATAAGTAGAATCGTAATATTTTATATTGTATCATACTGATAAATCCAAATCAATTAAAATTTTCTTATTGAGGAATTAGGTTTTTGATCAATAATTGTCAAAATGGTTGTAGAAAAAAACTTATGAATATAATAATATTAAAAAAATGTTCTTGACACTTACAATAATAGTTATGCAAATCAATTTTTTCTTTATGAGAAGAATCACTGAATACTTTTTCCATTTCATCACACCGATTAATTAAAATCAATTAAAATTTTCTTATTGAAGAATTAGGTTTTTGATCCACTATAGTCATGACGAATTTTCAAAGTGATTGTGAAAACAAAGTTTTGGAAAAGCATAGAAAATAAATTTTCTCAATTCGAATCAATTCGAACATATTATAGTATTCATTTCGAAACCAAGTTGAATATTACTTAGTTTAGAAAATTTTTTTGCGATTTCCTAAATAGTCTTTTATTTGCACAATGTAGTTGTTTTAAAAATAAATGAATTACTTAAGAATATTTTTATTACCAAAATCAAAAAAAAAATTTTGTCATTACCGAATAACGTTTTTGATTTACAACACTGGTCAACAGTGATTTTTAAAATTGAATTCAAAAATGGCAACGATTTTGCTGAATAAGCTCTTGTTTTTGCGATATGCAAAAAAAATACGTTTTTTTCTACATCCAATTTTTTCAATTTTCATAATTTTTTTTCTAGTGTACTTAGTTAAAAATTATTTTTTTATGTCGCCATGGGTATTAATCAAACTAAAAGACGTAAAATCGAACATATGTTTGAGTTTTTCTATTTGAAAATTGTGTTTGAGACAAGATATAATCGATTTTTAGCCTGGATTTGGAAATTTTTGAAACTTGAACCCATTTTATGCACATGATTTATGTTAATTTGAAATGAACTTTATTGTATTTGTTCGTAAACTCATTTTCTTCATTCAGGCCAAATTTCATGATGATCGGATGAAAACTCACAATGTGTTAATGAAATCAACCACGCGTGTCAAGATCAGTAGTTGAAGCCATTTCTGCTACTGGCGTTTCTTGGGACTTCCTTATTGACTAATTCTTTGAAGACAGTTCCCACTCAAAAAATTTATTTATAATAATTCAACAAAAGTTCAAAAATAGTTGGAAAACTTTGTTTTGTAACTCGTGTGATTATCATTAGCTACTTTCGTTATGCAAGAGTAGCTAATGATAAGTAGCTTACTTCACACTCGATAAAATACTGCCGCTTTTTTAATTTTTATGTATTACAAAAAAAACTTTTACAACTTTTGTTTCCACACTGCTCCTGGAACTTCTTGAACAATTCTTGTATACGCCAGAGGTAAAAATAACCAATTATCGATTTTACCACGCGTAGTTGTTTTCATTACAACTTTGTTAATTTTCATCGGATAACTTTGAAATTTTGACACAGTGAAAGAGACTAATTACACTTCAAATACAGTAAATCATGTTTTAATTGCATGTAAATTGTGTGCCTGACGAGTCTTTGGATTTCGAAAATTTCTATATTTTAGCTAAAAATTCGATTTAATTTTGTATGAGACATGATTTCAAAATAGAAGAATTTTGAGCACGTGTTAAATTTAAGATCGTTTTGGTTTAAATAGTGCCTATAGCGACATTTAAAAAATGGTTTTGGTCTAAGTACAGAAAGAAAAAAAAAATTATGAAAATAAAAAGCATTAGATGTAGAAAAAAATTTTTTTGAGTTCCACGAAAACAAGAGCTGATTGAACAGAATCATTGCCATTTTTGGATTCAGCGTGTCTAAATTACCCTTAAAAAGTTACTACGTACTATGCAGCAAACAAAAAATCTTTTTTTGTCGGCCAGTGCAATTGGCCAAAAGATTGTGTACGAAAAGTTTTTCAAAATTTTTCATAACATTAATTTACATGTACAATGAAACAATTTTACATTAAAATCGAGACTTCTAGAATATTTGTAATAATAAAACAAAATAAAAATTAATTTTCTTAGTGTGGAATCAAGTTTTGGACCCATTATTGTCGAAGCAATTGTAAAGAAAATTTTTTACAAATATTAAAAATTTTACATCACCAACAATAAAAATGTAAAGAAAATTTTTATTTTATAAGTGGAATCTAGAATATTTTCCATTTTATCATACTGATGAAACAAAATGAATTGTAATTTTTCTATTTTGTAGTAAAGCTTTTGACGCACAATTGTCAAAGTTATTTTTAGAAGGAAAGTTTTCGAAAAATTTCTCTTACATTAAATTTTTAGACAATCTAGTAAAATTATAAATGAAAATGAAATCTTCAAAAACATAAAATTTTTCTCATTGCCGAATTAGATTGTTTATCCGCAATTGTCAAAGCGATTGAAGAAGATATAGAAGAAAAGTTTTTCACAACATTGAAAATATTTTAAAACTTTTCTTTGCTGTCACAACAATATATATGCTAGTTAATTTTAATTTACATGTGATATTGAGAATTTTAGGAAGAGAAAAATAAAAAATAAAATTTCACAAAAAAAATTAAACTGGTACGTAAGGGCTGGTTAGGTGAATAAAAACTATATAAACAACTATGCCAACATAAATTTTATTTGCAATTAAATTCTGGCTCTGTTATTTATTTATTAATGCATACATTTTCCTGGGACGTATATCATCACTGATTATAAAAAAATTCACTTCTAATCACTAATCGAGCTGTTCACTTTCTTCACTCACAGACACAATACCCGAAAACCTGATTAAATCTCAATAAATGTTTCTGGTTATATATGAATTACGAAATGAAATCGTCAAACATAGTGTTGACATTTCGTTCGAATCAAATGTGTATTCGCAAGCGCTACGTGACAGCTGTCTCCACTCTCCAGTGCCTCTGCTGGGTTATATTTCAAATAGAAATGCTTTGGTTGGCTAGCGAGAATTTTCGGCACCTCAGAACGGTGTAGTGTGGTTTAGGGAGCTGCTAATATCTCGTAGCAGGTGAAAGGCCACTGGCAGCCAGCAGAATTGACTGAAGCAGCTTACCCGCTTACCCGCGAGCTTTTCCTAATTTTTACAGAAAAAGACAGTGGGTCGCGTTTCTTCGCCCTGCAAGCTTGCCAAAGAAAATTCCACTGAATTTGTCTGATCCTTTGCAACTTTATGCTCTTTATACTGAGCCGGTTATTCGCTTACTAATATGATAATTTCGGATGAAGCGTTGATTTTATAGAGTAAAGTAACTAGTATTTTGTTCATATTGACATCACTTACAGTACTTATTTAGGTGGTTGTTATAAAAAGCAGGTAGGTGAGTGACTTGACTCCATCATTTTCATTAAAAAATGTTTTTTTTAGGTATTTGGTTTTTTCTGTGAATTGTTTGGGACAAACGCTGCCCTTACCTCCATCATCTTAATTGAATAATGTTGTTCATGGGTGTAGAGATTTCTTCAAACATTCAAACATAATTGTGACGAGCGGGCTTGTCTGCCCCTTTGCACAGGCTACTCGTTCTACAGAAGCGACAAAAACACGGACTCAGTAGGCCTCCACGCGTACGAGGCTCCGCGCGTACAAGTCGCTCATTACGACAACGAAGTCTACCTAAATGAGGTCTCATTTTGCGTTCTCGCTATGCGAGTCGCTCATTATGATATCTACACGAGGCTCATTTAGCGTTTCCACTGTACGAGTACAAGCTTGAATGTTGCTCATGACAATATCAGCATAATGTGGAAATGAGAATCATTTTGTCTTTCCATTTTTTTGTACAAATACGTAATTGCAAATTTTTAGATGTTGAAATTGCAATGACGAGACATTGTAGAGTCAGCTCGTAAAATAGAGGGGATTTTTGGTATAAATACTCGGGTCGTTCTTTAAACCTCAGAGTTCCCATCGAGTAGCTTTGCCTATCGCATCTACTAGGTTGCCTTTCGCACTGCTACTCAGATAGTTTCTCTATCCCTGTAGAGCCTCTCGCCAACGAACACGACCTCTCGTCCTCGGGCCTATTGTCACCGCTTACGGCCTCTCGCTCGCCTGAGCCTCTTGCCCGACCTAACGAAGGCCTCTCACTCGCTCTCGGATAATAAAGGTAATATTCTCTTTTATTGACATGACAATTGGTCAAGCGAATATCACTATACGTATTATTTGACTCAAGTCGAGTGACAGGGTTATCTTTCCTGTCCAGTTTTAGTTCCATGACACCTCGACGAGTTAATATGAGTAACCTATAGAGATGACGCAACCAAAATGATTACTGATTTTGAAGATATGACAAATAACGAGTTAAATTGGTAACAGAGATTATTAACTTGAAATGAGACTTTACATAGATAAGATAATGGTAGCAGACCAGGCCATAGACAATTTAACGTTAAAAAAGCCGTATACTAAGAATAAGATGCATTGCCACCGTTAGAATGAATTGATAGAGCCGCGTTCGCGAATATTGTATTTAAAATTGTATGAAAGAATTTTTGTTTCTCAAATAAAAGGCCAACGGGCAATTAAAAGTTACACAACGACTTTTTCTTTAAAAACCTCGAAACCTTCTTGAACGTTCTAAACTCAAGGGTCAAGCAAGGCGGTTGTCTCGCATTGGTCCTTTCTCCTGAAAACGTTGGACTCGTTTCGAAGAATCAACGAAGGTTGCTCAAAGCAGAGTCCGCTTGTTACAATCATAACAATCATAAAGGAATAATTATAATTATAAAATGATTTCCATTCTACTGAATTCGAATTTATGAAAATTATTTTTGATAAAAAAGTTAATCATATTGACAAATATATATTCTAACTATATGCATGTGTTTTGTTTATAGATATTGATAATCAATAGTTCAAATCATACGTTTTTATGAACTTCCTCTTTTTCAAAGTAAGTATCGGTACTATTCAAATTCGATTTTTATCGCTTAGTGGATATGTTTGCATTAGCTACAAAAATTCTGAAAATATTCACTTGGTTTTTCCTGATTTTCTTCAACGGCTAAATTTGTAGGAGTTGCAGGCATGTCGCTCGATTTTCTTGCAGCTGCAATAGCTTTTTCGATCTCATATTTGAGTTCAATATTGATTTTCTGTGCAGCATTGCGATAGTTGAACTCGTTGACGAAAGCGTACTCTTTAAAGCGAGGATCCAGAATCGTGCTTATGCTGAAAAAATGAAATGTGAGTTGCAATCATTGAAAGCCTTATCAAAATATCGACTTCGATGAAAATACTGAGATATATTTTTATTCATACGCAGAAATTGTCTGTTCCTCGTATTTAAGAAATCCTGCCGAGATATCGTGAGGTTGGTGACTTTTTATCGATAGAAACATCGCAAGGCTGAAAAACTATCGATACTTAACAATGTTCAGGTCTACCCCGATCGATCCAAGATTAACCTAACTCGGTTAATTTTTGATTAATTTGGGTTTAAGTTTGTAATAAGACGTTTTCGGTAATTAAAACCACTTGAGTATTCCTAAAATGATGGAAAAGTGAGTTCTGAGTCATATTTTTGTCCTATAAACAGTTGCAAATAATTTTGTTGAAATTTAAAAAGTAGCAATCATGCTCGCTTGTCATTGCAACAAAATAATTTGCAACTGTTTATAGTACAAAATTATGACTCAGAACTCACTTTTCCATCATTTTAGGAATACTCAAGTGGTTTTAATCACCGAAAACGTCTTATTACAGACTTAAACCCAAATTAACCTAAAATTAACCGAGTTGGGTTAATTTTGGATCGGTCGGGACCGATGGTTATCGATAGTTGTCGATGTTTTTTTAAGCCTCAAATGTTACGATATTTTTCGTTAATATAGTTTTTCGCTAAAAATTTCTATTTTCACTGAACTCAATCGCTCTTGAGACACGAGTTTATTTTCTTCGATTTAGCTCAAATTTTGGCTTCGTTTAATTAGAAATAAAAGAGTTAAAAAGTTTGTAGTAATTATATAGTGAAATGAACGGCCTTTCTGAAACGGTTAAGTATCTAGGGGTAATCCTGAATTCTGAACTGAGCTGGGAGAAGCACGTTATGGTACAGATTTAAAAATGCTGTCAGGTTTTCTGGCTCTGCCGTGCAGCCACGGGCAAGCACTGCGGGTACACTGCGGCACACAGGGTTGTCAAGTGGCTGTACGATGCGGTGGTTAAGCCTAGGTTGACACACGCAACAATCATGTAGTGGACAAAAGTAAAGCAAGTGGGGCTTCATAAGGACCTATATAAACTTCTGGCTCTTGCGATGAGGGGAATCACGGGCGCTCCCAGGACCACTCCGGTGGCGGCCATGGGAGCATTACCTGACGAGGCTCCTCTGCATTTGACAATCGAGACGTGGGTGGCAGTCATGGTGTGAAAATTGAATGCTTTAGGGCTCTGGAAGGTTGCTACCGAGTTGCGCCCAAATCGCCGTCATTGACGAACAAAAATTTCGAGTTGCGCCCTTCTGAAAAAAGTACCTTTTTTTTATTTCCGAGTTGCACCTAAGAATGGTATGATAAGATCAAATAAAAAAAGAAAAATGCCTATTCACAAAGAACCTCCAAAAGTATTGCATTTACAAAGATCCCATTATCGTTTTACGCGTTTTCGAAAAAAATACTTTACCTAAAAAATCTCGCTTTTCGTAAAAACTCGCTTTTCGAGTTTTTAACTAATCCCTAACCTGACCTCCATTTTTGAGAAAACTCGCTTTTCGTTTTTTTAACTAATCCCTAGCCTTATCTTGATTTTTGAAAAAAAAAAAAAACTGCGGTCCTACAGAATTACCAAAAATTTATTTCGAATATTTACGAAGCTTGGCCCAAATGGAACCTGCAGCCAACCAATGTTGCATTCGCAAAATTTTGCCGATTTGACGACAAAATCGCTTGTTTAAAATCGGACACCAAAATCTTTGGCGAAAATACAAGCCTCAAATCCAAATACTTGCGTTTCGATATGGAATATACTGCGATGTGTGACGCTTCTTTTTGATCATTTAGTAAGCTGTATACAAGTGGGACATATCTTTCCTTTGCGTACCCAAGAATGGTGAACATTTGTACGAAATATTTTGTACAGTAACTGAACGTACCATAAACCTAAATTTTATCTACGTTGCACATAAACTGTAAGTTACTGTCGCGTGATAGTATAACGATATTATTTGATTCATCATTGTACAAAAGCAAATTTTTATCTTTTATGGACATCACTGTACACATCGGTAAATAATCATGCGCGTCTTTTGTACACTTTGGTAGCTTTGGAAAAAATTGCAACTTCTTACAATTTAGATTCTTGCTGATTCGTTGCATATCTGTATCACTCAACGTATTTGCGTATTCAGGATTTTCTTCAACTTCTGATCTTATCATTTTTCTTGCTTTTCCATTAAAAGAGTCCTCATGAGCTTTTTTCTTTACCGCGTTATTGATATTTTGTCTACAAAGAACTTGTTCAGTAACAGCAACGAGATTCGAATGGTCGTTCAGTATTCTCGAAAAATATTGTTTTTTGCACTGAACTGCTTATTTGTACACCTCCAACTTTTTTCACCAGTTCCCTTCAATAATCAATGCTCGAGAAACTTAAAACGATCAAAAACTAGCATGTTCTTGCCATTTTTACTGAATATTTGTAATGGTGCGGCTATTGCATTGTCTAATTTCAACGAAAGATGCGCGTAGACTGAGTAAAATTATTTTCTTTTTGAAAAATGTGGGCAAATGTGCAGGTATGAATACGTTTGACAAGCATTACAGTCGGAAGAAACGAAAATGAAAATTTCAATTAGATAAGAAATTTCAGAAACCCTGGCAATCTAGCGCTACCTTAAGTAGAAAATTTCTACTCAGTATGTTTTTACCTTAGTAAAAGTTCTGCCCTAGTATTTTTAGACTTTAATATCCTAATCTGTGAGACGACACTTTAATTTTGTGCTTTTGAAATCCACATATTGAGTAGAAATTTTCTACTTAAGGTAGCGCTAGATTGCTGAAGAAATGATCGCCAGGGAATCATAGCTTCGGGCCTAATGACCATGAGAAAAATACTTGAGCGCAACTCGGAACAGAGAAAAGATGACCTTTTTTCGAACAGGCAGACATGAGCGCAACTCGGACGGCACCCTCTGGAAGGGAGGAACCAGGCACGCGCAGATACTTAAAAAGTGTCTGATTAACAGGTTGAGTAATACCTGTCCTATTAGTATAAGTCAGTTCTTCGATTTCGCCCATCGATATTACGGGATTACACCCTGCAGGCAGGAGTGGGCAGCGGGCAGGCGACTGCTCAACCCCTTTCCCCTTTGGAGACGTCTGGTCTACAGACGGATATAAAAGGGAGAAAAGGGAGCTAAAGCTGGAGTTTATGGCCACACAGATGAGGTCTCTATGTCGATCCCACTGGGAGAGCTGGTTTCGGTCTTCCAAGCAGAAGTAACAGCCATTATGGAGGGATCCAGAATTACGTCGGAGGTGGTACAGAAGTGCTCTGACGGAATTGGCTAGGGCTGACAATAGGGTCTCTCTGGTGTGGGTGCCGGGTTATGCTGGCATCCACGGAAACGAAACGGCGGACAAACTGGCCAAGAGTGGGGCAATTCCCACACCAGATAGGCCGGAGGACGCTATGTTTATCCCCTTGACATATATCAAAAGGTGGTTGAGGGAGTGGGCAACTAAGGAACACTCTCGATACTTGACAGGTCAGACGTACTGGCAGGCGCGAGCCTTGTTAGGCGATGAGCTGAACAGGAAGAGAACAGAAATCGCTCGGAACCTGAGGAGGAGGGACATGAGGACTCTGACGTCAATTTTGACAGGTCATAAGAAACTAATGTACCATTAACCCATAGTGGGGCATAAAGTCAGCTTCTGATGCAGAAGATGTTGGTAGAGAAGGAAACTTCCACCCACATTCTCACATTACACCAGTTTGGCTTCACCAGCCCACACAGCCCATTTTTCAGATTATTTGGGGTAGAGAAAGAGACTTTCACCCACGTTGTCTGTAAATGCGATACCCCGGTCGAGGCTAGATGTCACTTCTGAAGATCGGGTCACCTCGAACCATGGGAAGTTGCTGAGTCCTCACCCACAAAAGTTCTAGATTTTTGGCGCAGGACAGGAGTGGGAGAGTAGTAGGCATGGACCATGGTAACGATGACTATCGGGGATCACAGTGGGGCAGCGGGTCTAAGTGACGCAAACTTGTCATAAGGCAGGGAGCGCCCCTCTTCGGAAGGGACCCGCAACGGTATCAATCTAATGTAAATTTGTACTCGCTTCGTCCTCGAAAACTGCTGTTATTACCGTTTTCGAAATTTGTGAGTCCGAAGCGAATCTTACAAATGTACTTGTACAATTTTTTTACGCTCTTTTCGTTCTGTCTTCGACTTCTGTTCAAGCTTTTCTCGTCCTCCTAACGAGCTTTCTTGTTACTCTTCTCGTGCTCTTCTTTTCTTTTCATTTCAAGAACAATAATGGTTTTTCGAATGATTGGAGGTTTTTAATTTAATTAAAAAAACAGTGTTATCACTCACGACTTTATATGATTACCTTAGCTTGGTATTTTACTCTTTTTCAGTTTTCAGACCACCAAAGATTTGTAATACCATTTTCTGTTTGCTTATCTTTGAGTACCTTCGAAGCAGGAACGACGCTTTTTTAGTGGCTTTGGGTCCACCATACTAACGCGTATTTCTGTTTTTGACACTTTGGCACTTCACTCGACATGTTAAAGTGATTTTTACACGGTGTACATGACATATTATGAAAAACGCGAGTGCACTCAATCCATATGAACGTAAACGTGTGAAACATTAAAGATTCGCCTTTTGTTTATTTATGTAACCATGGCAAGAAACAGAGCATTTAGAGTGTATAAAGTGTTCACAGCTTCTACAGCTAGATTGAAAGTTTCCGATTCCAATTTTCAATATTTTGAAAAACAAACAGAAAAAGTATTTCTAAATTAGTGGCACAAAGAAAACGTCAGAGACTACAAGAATTATGACCAAATCGTAAAGATGATGTGACCGAGAACCTGCCAGGAGTGAAAACAAATCATGTGTAAGTATGAACAAGTTTTAATGCAATCACAAAAAGTTTGTTTCACTTCAATCTTAGTTCCGATAATCACGAGTGGTCGATTTATTTCAAGCATAATTCGTTGCTTGGGAACTACGATTTTTTATAGTAAAAGTAGCATTCCCACATTTCATTCTATGTTATGATTTTATTGAAATTGTACAATTTCATTTAAAATAGTTCCATCGTAAGTAAAACGATTACCATTTGAGTTGATCTTAAATGAGTGACTGTAAAAGGAAAATAAATGTTGAATCCGAAATCATTTCTAAAATTTCATTGATTGCCATGAAAAATACAGTTGAAACATTTCAAACCTGAAAATTTTCAACATTTAGTAAGTTTTTTTCCTTTATTATTTTTTTTCGCTCACTTTAGTTAAGAGAAACTACATTCATTATTAATGTCTATAAGCCGAAAATCGATATATATATGTTTCGGATCAGTGGACTGTATATTGGGTTTACTTGGAATAAATACTTTTTCCATTCACTTTATAAAACTAGCTGGGTTTATTGGCTGTTTGGTTTACATTTATTGCACACTTGGCAAGGGGGATGGTTTAGGATTATAAAATTGCACAGTCGGGTACGCTCAATGTATTCGTTGCGGAGGTTGGGGCGACAACAAGAAGGGAAGGCGCGAGCGTGGTTGACTAACATTACGAGAGGGCGCCGGCTTGCGCCCAGCTGATTAATGATAAAGAGTGGGAGTACAAGCGGCGGGAAATATTCAAAGGAAAAATAT
>JAPYZL010133927.1:0-12955 GCA_030522825.1 Platygaster orseoliae
GGTTCGTGACGTTTTGGATATGTCAAAATCGACCAACTCTTACTGCTAGAGCCATCTACTGACAAACAGCGAGAACTTAGTTGCGCACCTAATACATTTCCAACGGATATGCTCATAATGACAATAATAAAATGATGACGATAACGTACATCCCGTCGTGTTGGATCACGATAAAATATATTGACAATAAGCCAATAGGCCCTCGAATGGAAAAATACCAATCGTCCGAGCAGAAATTATTAAAATTAAATTGCGTGTAAGTAATTTGCTTCGAGCACAAGGTGTATTAAACTTAATGCTAGTGCAAATAAGCGCTGTCCACTCGTTGTTATTGGGATGATTAAATTCATTCAACGGACGATCTTTCACTTTCATCAAAATGATACACGAGTTTTATCTGATCGTGCCATGGCGCCATTCGGAAATGAAGAAATGTGTGAAGACTTGTCAACCGAAAATAATACGGTTCGAGCGTGACAACGATCGAAAAATATCTGTAGGAGATAAAAATGTATGATGCATCGAGTATTCTGGATCGGGAATTTTGACATTGAGTCAACATCGCCGAGACGTAATGGCTTTTAAATTGGGAAATTAATTGTAATTGTTTAAAAATCACACATCATTAATGATAAGATTAGATTTATCCCGGACTCATCGATCGAGTCAGGTTAAATGATGAACGATCTGATTTCAAGCAAGATTGCCATTATTTGCTGACTCACCTTGGCTCTTGAACATTCGTTTTTTTTTCATATTTGGTAATTTTTTTTTTTTTAGTAAAATGTTAAAAAAAAGAACCTTCACGGAGTTCGCTCGATTTTGTAAATGAATTGTCGCTTTACTTGGAGGCAACATTCTGTACTGAAGCCAGAATTATTAGGGAATATTTGAAAATTCTGGTTCCAGTTGGAAATGAGGTAAAAAAAAATTTTTTGTCACTCTAACCTCAAATCTGACGATTTGAAAGAATTTAGAAGCTTTTATAATTATGTATTATAATTTTCAATGTATTTATAGGCCTAAATGAACGGCGCAAAATCAGGAAAATTTTCTTTGTAAATAATAAATAAAATACACGAAAAGTAAAAGAAAATGATATTTATGAAAATAAGTTGTATATAAAAGTGCATTTACGTGTGATAGGTTTTTTTTTAAATACATGAAAATGAGTTAGGAACAAAAAGTGTGATTTATTGGGTTTGGTTAATTTAAAACACTCATTTTCACCCACTCAACCAAACTCACTATTTTCAACTGAACTTATTTTTGTGTGTTTTTGAAAAAAAAAAAAAAAAAAATTCAGGAAAACACATTTTTATGAAAATCTGTAGGGAATCTATCAAAAACACTAGAAAATGTTTAAAATTCACTAAATTTTGAAAAAATACTATAAATTCTAGAAACCTTTGAAATATAGAAAATCTTCAAAAGTGCTAATTTTTCCAAAAGACTATCGAATGTTAGAAATTTATTGAGCATCTATAAAAATAGTTGGTCTTC
This sequence comes from Platygaster orseoliae, assembly GCA_030522825.1. Taxonomy (NCBI): domain Eukaryota; kingdom Metazoa; phylum Arthropoda; class Insecta; order Hymenoptera; family Platygastridae; genus Platygaster; species Platygaster orseoliae. The sequence goes on from JAPYZL010133927.1 coordinate 1,504, forward strand.
AAAATACTTTCTTTAATACAAAAAAAACATAAAAAATATTTGAAAATCAACGTGGATGTCATTCTTTTAAAATCTATGAAAATACTGTAAGAACTGCAAAATCAAAATCTGTACAAATACTGTAAATACTGTAAAAACTGCAAAATCAAAATCCACACTGCAAAATCACTCTAAAAGAAAAAAAATCGATAGTAGATTATGTGCCCAGTGGAGAATTTTGAACATGTCGTGAAAAACATTCCTCTCTGTATTTAATAAAAATGTCTTTTTCTCAAAATTGACACTGTAAGTGCCTGAATACCGAAAAAATACTATAAGTACTAGAAACCTTTTAAAAACCAAAAATCCTTAAAAATACTAATTTTTTAAAAGACCATCAAATTTTTGAAACCTTTTGAGCATCTATAAAATCAGTAGAAGTCTGTAAAAAACTGGAAATAGCTAAACGATTTTGTAAATACTAAAAAACATAAAAAATACTTAAAAATCAACGTGGATACAATTTTTTGAAAAATCTATGAAAATACAAAGAAATCTAGAATATAGAAATCCATGAAAATTACGTTGGAACCTAAAGGTCTGTGACAAGCACGTTCCACACTGAAAAATTACTCTAAAAAAAAGCAATAGTAGATTATATATCCAGTAGAAAAACTTTACAACGCCACCAAAAGTATTTTTCTCTCTGTTAAATAAAAATGTCTTCCTCTCAAAATTTGCACTATAAATGCCTGAAATACAAGCTGAAGCTGCTACATACATACATAGTTATATTTTTTCGTCTTCGAGCTTTCAATTACTGTTTTCCAAGCTTTTCAATTTTTTTAAACGTGGATTTTATTTATTCATTAGAGATTTCACTGCAAAATAAGTGTATGTTTTCTGAAAAATTTTCATTAGTTTGTCCATTGCATTTTTGCAAAAAAGACTTTCCAAAAAAATTTTTGGTTGACGGTTCACATGATTTCCAAAATTCTTCTACTGTAAAAAAAAAATTGTAATTTTTTTTTCAATCTAAAGTAATGTGATTATCGTTAGACTAAAATTTAGCTCTTTATTAATCATAATAAATTTTTTATAAATTTTTGAATCTTCAAAAAGAAGCAAGAAACAAAATTTCTTTTTTTTTAAGTTCCACCATTCTAAAAATTGATGCGATAAAAATCTATAAAAAAGCTGGACAATTATCATACTACTATAGATTGAAAAAAAAATTTATATTTTTTTTCACTTCAATAGTATTTTGAAAAGCGTGTGAACTATCAACCCAAACTTTTTTGAAAAGCCTCATAATTCAAAAAAGTAAACCACGTTACAAAAAATTGAAAATTCTTCTTATTGTAAAACTCCCAAATATTGCTTGGAAAAATTTTCGTCACATGAAATAATACCCCCTTAGAATATAAAACAACTATTTTCCGAATGCCCTACTCCAAATCATACATGTCTTCCCAAGCATGACATTGAATAAAACTTGATTGATTACCTAGGTAAAAAAATACATCTTGATGAGATAATGATAGTACCAAGTTGAATAGACGATAACTAAAAAGTTCGATCGCCGCTTAAAATCTATAAAAGTCTAATATTTTTAAACTCTCTTAAATCTGTACAAATACACAATTACACTTATAAATTAATTGATACAGTTGCGAATTTCAATCAACAAAGTTTACTTTTACCTACGACAATATACGATTCATATCACATTAGTACATACGTATAATGTGAAATTCAAAGTGCGAGTTTATTCAGATAACGAGTCTTATCCATCGAATCATACAGAGTGATCACGTACTTGTTCCGTGACAGTTTTTATTGTCAATTGTTGCTGTTTTTGAATTTTTACTGAGCTTTTACTCTTATCTAGATGCACTCATCATTAAGTAAAAATTTTTTAAAATACTGTTTTTTAAAGCTTACAAATTAACTAATGTTACAGTAGAGTTTTTTTAGAGATTTATGCTTATTTTTGTGTGCAAAACCACTGATTTTTCAATGAAAAGCCCAAATTTTTTTATTTATTTCTACATACAAAACAGCTGTAACCTACAGTTACACAGGAATTTATCAATTCACTGAACAGGGCTGGCCCTAGTAATTTTGCTGCCCTGGGCGTGTCATAAAAAAGGCCTCCCTCAAAAGTGCACGTTAAAGGCATGGATCTTTAGGGGAGAATCTGTTTCCTCAATCACCATGGGAAAACATAGAAATGTCAGGATAGATTAAATTTGTGTCCACGTTTTTTCTAAGCATGGAAAAAAGTTGTTGAACAGCACAATTATTGTAATAATGGAAAAAAAATTGAATTGTATTTCAAGATTAAAACAGCCTATTAGTGAATACTCCAAATTTAGGCATTTTTATGTGTATTCATAGTTTCAAAAAAAATGAACAGATTTCTTCCTGTAAAATTCCAAAAAATCACCTGGAAAAACTGCTGACAGATAAGAATACCCTCTTACTCAATAAATGAAATTTTTTACCGTGCGTTTTTACTTCTTTTACATTATAAATAAGTCGAGAAAAATTCATGGCAAACTCTAGATCATCTAGATTAAGATAAGGTAGGCGTGAATTACGTGATAGACAGAATGGTTTCTTACGTGGCAATTTTAGTGAACTAGATTACTAAAATCTAGAATCGAAATCTCAATATTGTGTGTATCAAACACGAAAGCCGAAAGATTATGGTCGATTCTGGTAAAACAAACATTTGTATGATAATCCGTAGAGTTTATAAATTCAGCCTCCTTTCTTTCTATATTTCTAGCAGTATTGAACTTTTTGATAAATGTGACTGTCAACAAGTGCGTTTCACTGTTTTTCAGTAGATTTTTGCAGTTTCGCATCCCACTTTAAAAAAAGTGATAACTACTTGAAGAAAGTTGAAATGTGCTCTGGAATTCTTGTTTGATTTTAATCGTAAGGGAAAGTAAAATTTCATTCCAAATTTAAAAAAAAAAAAGAAATTTCAGTTCTCTTAACAAATTTTTATTATACTATAAAAAAAACTCAAGTTCGAGTAGTGGTTATTCAATTCTTCGTCTGGTACAACAATTTTCTATGAATAAATCATGTTTGTGCGTTCCTTGTTTGTATAAAATGTAAAACAGTAAAAATTTACGTTTTTATGTTTTCTCAATATTGCAAGGGGGTAGTGAAAATCGACTCCTGAGGCAATAAAATCTGACAATCAACTCTTTGATGGCATTAGTAACGATTTACAGTTTTACAGATTTACAGTGTTACACATTTTACAGATTTTACAGATTTTCAGTTTTATCAAGTAAGGAAATATAATAGTATGAGTTTAAGCAAGGAAATATATTAATATAATTATAAAGTATATTAATATAAGTCAAAACTACACTTCAAAAAAAAATCTGCTTTATTATTGATTTGTATAATAATCCAAATTAGAAGCCGAAATGGTCAAATTAATTTTTTAATTATCAATTTCCAGTTAAAGTGAAATCTGGTTACGAAATTATTGAAGAATTGTTATATAATAGCTAGGAGACATGAGAAAAATTTAATACTTTTAAGAAAGTCAAAAAGAGCTACACTAAATTTGGTTGTGAATTGAAAGCTCATTGTTTAAGTCAAAAAACAGAAAACAAAATATTTGTTTTACATGTTATAGTTAAATAACTTATGTTTCATTCAACTTTTATTAAATGTTCAATATAAAATTTACCACAAGTGATTTCATTCTTCATCAAAAAAATTTAAAAAGTTAGTTATACTATCAGTACTAAAATCAGTTATGTTTTTTTTTAAGTTAGCTTTGTAAAATAATCATAAAAATATAAATATTTAGTATAAATACGTTTAATACAATATAATAATGTATTTATTATTGTAAATCGCTTTTAAAAATAATTATAATTAATAGATAGTTTACCAAAGTATTATAACTTCAAACTTTGATCTTAGTGGTCTTGAAAGAATGTAAAGATTTTTTTACACCACAATCCAAGTCTAAATTTAATAAACATAGGTTCCAATAAACTGAATATTTATAAAAATAATATTCTTTTTGAATTTTTTATTTTATTAAATACCTCTTATAGAAGTAAAAATTTTCTGACCGCCGCCCCCTTCGCAAAATCCTACATATTACACTTGCGTTAGTATGAAATGTATAAAAACAAATTTTATCCTGAACACTTCACATGAAAAGCAACCGTTCCTTGAATAACATTTCACTCGCATACACTGAAAAACCGATTGTTTTCAATAAAACAAAAATAAAATAAATTTTTAGTTCAAACAAATTCTATAAGACTAACGAATGTTATTTTATTCAAAAAACTTACGTTCCTGCAGACTTGACTTTGTTTGTACTAACTAAAAATATTTTACAGTCAAAAAAATGTGCTTGTCTGAACTTAAAATTAAAGCAAATTAGTTTTTCACTGTAGCTAACAACTCGGAAAAAAAAGCAAGAACCCGTACCTGCCAAATCAGCTGAAAGTCTAGGGTACAACATGCCAGTTCTCGCGAGCCACTCGAGCTGCAAAGGGTGAATATGGTGCTGCTGCTGCTGATGCTGCGGCTGAGAAGAGGGCCCAGACTGAGGTGGATGACCTTGAACCGTTGCGGCAACGGCAGATGAAGACTGGCCCACTTCCTTGTGTATCGAGTGAAAGGCGCTGGCCCCAACAGAGGGATGATAATACAGCCCACTAGGATGCACGATGGGCCCACCAGGATGAAGCTGCAGGAACCCTTGAGCGTGCCTCATGTGCAAGGCAGCGGCAGCAGCCGCAGCCGCCGCCGCCGCCGCAGGGGACCCATAAGACGAGGCCCCTCCAAGATGTGGGCTTCTGGTTGACCTAGCTTGCTGCTGCATGCACCCAATACCCGACAATCCGTTAATAGCAACACTGGGATCCACTTCCGAGCCCGGTGAAATCGGCGGGCTCGGGCTTCGACTCGCATTGCTTCCCGGACTGGTGCTTCCGGTTCGGGTAGCAGCATTATTATGAGCCGCTGCGCTCTCAAGCTCGTCCCGCTGGTGATGCATCATCATCGTCTGCACCGACGCCGCGCCATTCGCTAGCAAATGCTTGTCCCGTTGCTGCGCCAAGACTCTAACGTCTTCGCGAGCGGAAAAACCGAACCGCGTTGGGTTGTGACAGTCCCTGCTGCTGCTGTTGCTGTTGCTGCGCGGGGGGTTGGTCGGGGAGTCCTCAGACAGCACGTGCTGGTACTGCTGGTGGTGGTTGGGCCCAAAAGCGTACCCACTCGCGATGAGCTGACAAGCGAGCAGGTCCGGCGCGGCCCTTGCTGAGCTGCCCAGCTCCGTTATAGTAGACTGCTCGGCCGCGGCGTTGCGTGGGTAGCTGTCAGCAGGGTAATCGTCCACGAAGTGCTTTCTCCCAATAGGGGGCCCCGCGGCGGCCCGGCCCAGAAGAGCGTCGATGCAGAAGGAGTTGTTGGCCGCGTGGCGTTGCTGTTGCTTGGCGATGAGCGAGGAAGTGACGGCCGCCGGCGGCGGGCTAGATCGGCACCTATCATCCTCAACCTCACCTTCGAGCCCTCTTGATAACACAAAGCCTATGGGCGTTCGCCAGTCGTCATCGCCGCCAGCAGCAACCGCGACACCGTCTTCGGAGCCTGCATAGCTGCCACTGCTCCGGACCTGGTGGTCCGGCGACGAGGCCTTGTTGGCCTTGGTTTCTTCGTCAGTCAGCAGCTCGGGGGATAAGGCTGCCACTGTTGCTACTTCCGGGTCCTGGAGCCTGTTTCGTATCCCGTAAAGGACGTTTCGCGAAGGCTGATCGTATTGCATAGCAGCCATGTCTCACTCAGCGCATTACAACGATTCACACCCGAAATTCACACCAGGTCGAGTCCTCTCAAACGAGCTCGATCACTGATTTTGCCACGCGGAAGGGGTACGAAACGTTCGAGACGGTTTTCGGAAGCGACAGCAGCGGCGCGCAACGTGCTCGGGAGATGGCTCTGGCAACTGATGTCGAGCACATATCATCATTATCACCTCGGCGGCGGCGGCGGCGACAGGATTCACGGCAGATATCCCCAACCTCCGTTCGTCGTGGGGTGGAAGGTAGATATAGAGTCGATTGAAAATCGAGCCACAGCTTCACTGCTGCTCCGCCCATAGGATACGCTCTCGCGGCTGGCACGCCCACGCGATGCACAGCTCCAGAGCGCAAATCTCGAGGATTTCCCCGAAAGGGCCAACTGCGAATTTTGGGCGATGATTTCACCCCACCGTCTAGCCCAATCGGGGCTCATGCCTGTGCTGTGACTATCGCCTTCGCCTATCCTGCTCCCGATTCCCCTACATGTCCCGCGTTCAATCTGACATGCCATCATCCGTGCTGCCGTCGCTGCTGTTGATTGTGCGAGCGATTAACAACATCATCATATCTATAACTGACGCGAGACAATCGCTCGCCTTCGCGGCAATCAAGAAGACGAAATTCGCATTCTTCTTGTTGCTGAGTTCTCTTCAATCAAGAGCGCGAATAAATGACGCAGCTTTCTAAAATGTGTTATGTCGATGAACATAATTCGAATGTGTTGCGTTTCAGGATTATTTTCCTGGTCTCATGGGTTTTTGGTGAATAGTTGAAAAAGAGGTGACACATCGATAAATCTTTTTCCTGTTCTTTGGGTGAAGGGTGTAGAAGTTATATAATCTCTGAGCAAAAATTTTAAGTCTGGGTGTACATCACTCATTGTATGGCATTTTCTGAGAACTAGATAAGTAGAAATTGCAATATACATAGGAGTTTTTACACCAAAATATGTCTACCACTACAATATTCTTTGACAATATTTATTATACAATATGACAAAAACCGCAATAAATATCTAGCAAAATATACTAAGTTTCATACTGATTCTACAGTAGAATACAGTACTTTAATGATTACTATATTTTTCTCTCTCAGATCAAATTACTCAAATTTAACTATTTGATAGTAATATTTTACTATTTGAATTAGTAGGAATCCAGTTACTAAGAAAAAGTTAAAAATTACTAACTCAATCAGTGAAACCAGCTCACTATTTGAAAAAGTAAGAAATGATGAATCAATTAGTAGTTTTTCACTTGAATTATTAGTCAAATTAAACTTATTCTTTAGTAAATGTTGTACGTGTGAAAAAGACAAATATTACTAATTCAGAAGTCAATTTTTACCAATGATTTAGTTATTGTATGTCTATTCTAATAATAATAATGACTATCAAATTAGTGATCGGATTTGGGTAAGTTATTACAAAATTAATTACAAACGAATTATCTTTTGAATTCTTTTTTTTCAAAACAGATTAGTAAAAAAGTTTTGACTAAGAAAATAATAAAATAGCTTAACTATGAAATAGTAAAAATGCAGGACTATTTGGAATTAGTGAAAAATTCAACTATTTTGATGTTAAATTCTTACTAATTGCATAGTAAAATCTCCAAACATGACTATTTTGTTAGTAACAACACGTGTTACTATTTCATTTAGTAAAAATTTGACTAATATGAGCTGAGAGAGTTTACTCAGTGTCTATAATATTATGAATCGGTCGCCATTGTGACGTTAAATTTAATTAATAATCGTGAATTAATAATAAAAAATTAGTTTATTCGTATTTTAGGTATCTCAACCAAACTTAGAAAAAAATATAGTACTTCTCGACATATAAATAGAAAAAGTACTAAAATATTATATTTTTTGAAATATTATTGATATTCTGTCATTTTTATCTTACTCATAAAAATATTGTAAGGTAAAAATTATTATATTGTACAAATCACTTTTTTTAATGAATAATCTAAAAAGGTTAAAAAATTTAGAATGGTCATGATACTACATAAATCGTTAATTCTACTATAATAGTACACAAAATTTAATATACATGTACAGTGAAATCTAATTTTTTTTTTTTTTTGTATCTTTTATTACTTGCGTTTCCAGTTCGTACAACATGATTTTTCATATTTTAAGAGAATATACTGTTTTAATCATTGTTTAGTGAAAATATATATTTTATCATAAATTATAATGTAAAATGCAAGAACTAACACGAAAGAGGAGCAAAGAAAATTATGCAGATTCGAATACTTAGAAAAATATAAAGCTACTTAAGGGGTTATATACAAAGTCGAGGCGAAAAAGTGAGCTAAGTTCGTGATTTTTTTCAAGGGCTTTATGCGTATTTTTTTGAAAAAGCAAAAGGCTAATTCTTGGTAGTATTATCCAAGAAAAAAAAACGAGTTGAATTTTGAAAAAATATTAAAAATTGTCGGACATGTGGCCCTTTTCCCGAAACATGTTTTTTTTTGCAGGGGTTTGCGGTGATCACTCCAAAGCGAACAACTTAACTGAAACCAAAAAAGTAAAAAAATTTTAAAAGAAAAATGTATTTTGGTGTACTTGAATGATTCGGTTTCCAAATAAGATTTTTTTTTTTAATAAGAAAGTCATAAAAAAGCCATGAAAAGAAAAAAATTGACCTTCGAAGTGTTCAAAATTTTAAACAAACAATTATTACGAAGAATAAAAAGTTTTTGGATGAAAAAAGAATCGTTCAAGTACATCACAACACATTTTTCTTTTATAATTTTTTTACTTTTTTTATTTCAGTTAAGCTGTCCGCTTTGGAGAGTGATCACTGCAAGCCTCTGCAAAAAAAACACGTTTCGGGAAAACGGCCACAACTCCGACAATTTTTAATATTTTTGTATAATTCAACTTGTTTTTTTTTCTTGGATACTACTACCAAGAAATAGTCTTTTGCTTTTTCAAATAAAATTAGCATAAAATCCTTGAAAAAATTACGAACTTAAGTAAGTTTTTTCGCTTCAACTTTGTATATAACCCCTTAATTCAAAAGTGTATTAAATTTGATGTTGCAGATAACACAATAGACAGTGACAAATTCATCTCAAGAAATAAAATAAATTATTCAAATATTTCTATTTTTCTATTTTTCTATGCATTTCAATTGAATTTAAAACTACAAATGCAATAGACACAATAATGATTGTAAAAACCTAGTAATTCCAACTGTCATAGAATTTTTGTATAATTTTTATGAAGTTCCTCAAGAAATTATCAAATTTCTTTTAATTCTGAAAAGACATTTAATAAAACTTTACAAAACGGTTTGTGCTTTAGAAAATCGCTTCAAAAATCTTTATTAAGTTTGGCGAAGTTAAATTAATGCTTTCATAGAAAATTTTCAAATAGATATCCATAAAATTTCTCCGGAATTATTTAGTATATTATGTTTTAAAGCACGGACTGCTTTATGAAAAATTCATAAACTGTGTTTATAATAACCGATAGTTTTATAAAGAATTCTGCGATTCTATAACGAACCTAATACAGATTTTGTAGAAAGCGAGAATGCAAATAAAAATTTTTACAAATCGAGAAACAGCGTATTAAGTTCAAATAGTTACCATAATTCTCAAATTTTGAGAGCTTTTCAAAAAACTTCCTAGAAATTTCGTCTTCAATAAATTCAACACGATGATCAATTTTTAAAGATGACCTATCATGTTTCTCGGCAAATTACGACATTAAACGAGAAAAAATTCCATTTTTTTTCTAAATTGAAAAAGTGAAAATTTCCACAATAGTAGAATTAATGCAATATTTTTTTTTTATATTATTGTATTATTAAATATAGAGAAAATTGTCTTATTTTGCTCATATGTACGCATTCATTATTTTCTCCAATAGTACCTAACCCACATTTTTGCACCTCCCTCAGTAAGAACAGAAATATAATATAAAATGAAATACTTCTTGGAGTTTTCACAACATATATCCACTACCAATATATTTTTCGACAATGTTAACATTATAACATTACAAAACACGTAGTCACTCAATAACAAAAAAAAACAGTATTTTATTGTAGGTAAGAATTACTAGATTTTTTTCTATTAGATCAAATCATCATAAAAATAACTATCGATTAAGAAGCCCAATGGATCTGAGGCGAAAATTGGACAAAACGTGACTGATTATTTATTAACATGGGATTAGAAAACACCAACTCCAAGGGTTTCGTCGATAAAACTTTCACTTTCACGACGCAATCAAGACTTTTCATTAGAGCTGTGTATAGGGAGAGCGTGTGGGTCCAACGAATAGTAGTAGAGTACAATAATAGTTCAGCTAGTCGAACGTGCTAAGGGTAGTTTTCTCACACCATGTAGCTTGATCGGCTGATTTCCTTCAGCTTTCCACACTACCTGAACTGATCCTCAATTTCTTATACTTTTTTTTCTTGGGAGACTTCAAGAAATCAAGAAAACGCTATGTTTCTTTGAATCTGGAATTTTGAAAGTGGTTTTTCTATCTGCATTTCATTAAAATACTGCACGAAAAAAAAGGATCTGCTGTATCAGCAAAAAGATGTGCTTTTTCAACACAACTAGACAAAAGGAATTTTTTTTCGGCAGAAGTAACATATTTGTTTGTCACGCTGATAACAATTAACAAAGAAATTAAAATTATTTACAGTTTTATCCTCTACAATGTACTGAAATTCTTCTTAATTTTTCATTTTTTTTTATTCATTAACATAGATTTTCAAGTCAGGAATTAAATCAAATTTTAACCTCATGAAAATAACGATCATCCCGATCGTCAGTCTCTAGAATAATGTGTTTCATTATAAACTGTAACCACTACTGGCAATAAGTTCCAGAGTTTGGCATATGTACTGCTCATCATGATGGGGACCTTACGTTTCTCAAACACCCTTCGCTGCGAAAGCCCGTGCCAACTGCCAGTTTAAGGGACAAACACGCAGGAGAGAGAGAGAGAGAGAGAGAGAGAAATAGAGAGAGCACGTACCATTCATATAATGCCCCTCACTATGTACTCGCAGTGGACAAGCATTTAATCTGGCTTCAATTAGCACCCCTTGCCGCCCATTACCGGGTATACTATGCTTTTTATGCGCCTTGTTGCCTCGTTATAGTGGAATCTCGCGTTATTCATTTTGTATTTTAATCCTAACTTTAATTTGTTTGTTTTTTTTTTCACGATGTTTAACTTTGTCAGTAACTCTGGATTAAGATACAACGCAAAGTGGAAATATTAAGGTTTTTTCGATTACACCCCCAACTTTTGTTTGTGAAACCACCGTTAAACTTTTTAAATTTTTATCAAAAATAACACATATACATGAATATAATATAATATAATACAATATAATATAATACAATACAATACAGTACAATACAATACAATACAATACAATACAATACAATAATATAATATAATATAATACAATATAATATAATATAATATAATACAATACAATACAATATAATATAATATAATACAATACAATACAATATAATATAATATAATATAATATAATATAATATAATATAATATAATATAATACAATATAATACAATACAATACAATACAATATAATATAATATAAT
>JAPYZL010133933.1:0-14452 GCA_030522825.1 Platygaster orseoliae
TTTTAATCATCAACATTAAAAAGTAGTAGCTACACTCGCGAGTTCGATTCCAAATTCATCAAATATCGAAACTTAAAAATTATTCCACGCTATAGTCATCTTTTGAGGGAGAGGGGGGAGGGGGGACGAGCAATTATGATATATATATATAAAAAAATTAGTTTTAAAAATCCACACCTTTACCATTCATTTAAAATAATTCATGAAAAAATAAATCATGCCCACAAATATTCAATATTATTGAAATATTCATTATTTTCGAAATTCTAGTTATTGTCTTTTCAAAAAGAAAACCAAATATCAAAAAATAATTATTCTTCAAAACGATGTAACATTCACTACAAAAATATTGAAAAATTTTTTTCAAAAATCAGTAGCTACACTCACGAACTAGATACCAAATATATCAAATTTCGAAGTTAAAAAATCATTCCATGTTATAATCATCTATCAAAAGAGAGGTGGGGGGAGAGGAGGGGGGGAGCAATTATGATACTGACTGAAAATTAGCGAAATACGAGCTCTCGCTTTCGACAAAAATACGAGGAAAAACTCGATCGGATCGTTATATCTTCCGGCGGAACTTTCACCCAAAGGATCAAATTTAAAAGCGGGCTGTAGAGTAATGAAAAGCCCGCTCTCTTACGATAAGATCGCAATCGCGATTATAAACTTGACACTATAATACGACACTTGTTCCCATCATTATTTCACCACTTTTACTCGAGATTGTTTAGAACCTGAATTTACATACATTTCAATATAATAGAAACGAATGTGGAAAATTCGGCGTATTGTCACATCATTCTTTTAAAAATTTTTTACTATTTTTATCAATCACTTTTATTGTTGCAATTATTATAATTATGGTTATTATTTACCTGCTGACTCTGCAGAAATCATTAAAGAATCACACTGTATTCCAAAAACTGTAATAGCACTGACTGGTTTTGAAAAAGGGAAAATTTTGAGAAGAGGACTTGGATTTTGGTGCAGCGACTACGAAATATCGTCTGAACTTGGCGCTGCGTCAACGACCGATACAGCTGTTCCGAAAGAAGACTTGTTGAGTTTTTTTATGTTGATTTTGCGACGTGAAAATAGAACGCGATTTTGGTAGTTCAAGAGTGTCCAGACGCGAAAACCGCGTCGTAAAGGGAGATGAATATTAAAATTTGTGTCTATGAAAATTAAGAGAACGTGTTGAGAGAGAGATTTTTCGAGAAATTAATTTTGTTATTTTAATCAAGATTTTAGTCAATTCAAGAATTTCTTTAATTGTTGCAAAATTCTTTAAACTTCTTATAGCAATAAAAAAAAAACGAACATTCATTTAGCTGAATATAATTTTTAGGGTCCAGGAGAATAAAGAATATCAATAATATATTCGTTGCCTAAAAGTTGTAACAATTGAAAAAAGTGAAAATTTATTTCACGAAATTTTTCATTGAAAAATTGTAAAGGAAATGAATATAAAAACTTGAATCGAGGGAAGAAATAAAAAAAAAAAATATTAAAAGCATTTTTTTTAACTGTATTTTATCATTTTCATCGAAAAATTAAGCAATCTGAAGATTTAGCTAATTTTATATATCAGAAACGTAGGCAAAAAAAACGTTCGAGAGAGGTTTTTTTTAAAAATCTGTCTCAATATCATTTTTTTTTAATTTATAAGAATATAAAAAATTTTCAGAATGTGTGCTGTGATTCTCAAAATTAGATAGATGCTCTAGAATTCGATTTTTATAGATTTCCAGCATTTTCAAATGAGATCTACATAGATTTTGAATATCAAAGATTTTTTATATTTTTGTACTTTTAAAGTGTTTATAAGATTTTAAAACGTTTAGCAGTATTTTTAGAAGTTACTAGATTTTTATATCTATATTTTAATAAAGATTCTGAATATAAATACTTTTAATATTTTTTTAATTTGTTTATGATACTAGAATTTTTTTTTAATTTTAATAAATATTTTGAATTTAAATACTTTTGATATTTTTTCAATTCGTTTATGATACTAGAATTTTTATAAATTTTAATAAATATTTTGAATTCAAATACTTTTAATATTTTTTCAATTTGTTTATGATACTAGAATTCTTATAAATTTTAATAAATATTTTGAATTTCAATACTATCAATATTTTTTCAATTTGTTTATGATACTAGAAATTTCTTAAATTTAATAAATACTTTGAATTTAAATACTTTGGATATTTTTTCAATTTGTTTATGATATTAGAATTTTTAAAAATTTTGATAAATATTTTGAATTTTAATACTTTTAATATTTTTTCAATTTGTTTATGATACTAGAATTTTTATAAATTTTAATAAATATTTTGAATCCAAATACTTTAATTATTTTTTCAATTTGTTTATGATACTAGAATTTTTATAAACATTTTGAATTTAAATACTTTTAATATTTTTCCAATTTGTTTATGATACTAGAATTTTTATAAATTTTAATCAATATTTTGAATCCAAATACTTTTAATATTTTTTCAATTCGTTTATGATACTAATAGAATTTCTATAAATTTCAATGAGTATTTTTAATTTCAATACTTTTAATATTTTTTCAATTTGTTTATGATACTAGAATTTTTATAAATTTTAATCAATATTTCGAATTTCAATACTTTTAATATTTTTTTAATTTGTTTATGATACTGTAATTTTTCATAAATTTTAATAAATATTTTGAATTTCAATAATTTTATTATTTTTTAAATTTGTTTTTGATACTAGAATTTCTATAAATTTTAATAAATATTTTAAATTTTAATACTTTTAATAGTTTTTCAATTTGAATATGATACTAGAATTATTATAAATTTTATTAAATATTTTGAATTTCAATAATTTTAATCTTTTTTAAATTTGTTTTTGATACTAGAATTTATATAAATTTTAATAAATATTTTAAATTTTAATACTTTTAATAGTTTTTCAATTTGAATATGATACTAGAATTTTCAGAAATTTTATTAAATGTTTTGAATTTAAATACTTTAAATATTTCTTCAATTTGTTTATGTTACCAAATACTTTTCATATTTTTATGAATTTCTAATTAATTTTTCAAAATTCAAAACTCCAGAGTGAAAATTTTCTTAGATTTTCAACATTACCATAAAATGTAGTTCTTTTTTTTTATTAATCACTGGGTCAAAACAATTTCTAAAATTTTTTTCTACGTTATCCTAACTGAATATTCATTATTATAATTTTTCTGAAACCTGAATTGCTATTATTTCTGAGTTACTGAAAGTAAGATTCCTGAAATCTATTTACATTTTAGAAATAACAATAAACCATTTTTCACGTACTCTAGATTTCAGTAGGCATATTTTTTATAATTTTCACCTATTTACTTAGTTTTCATCCTTATTTTTATTGATCACTTTATTCTTCAAAAGCATTTTTTTTAAGTCAATGCATTATTTTGTTATTGTTCGCATTTTCATTGACTTTTATGTTTATAATTCCTTTTTTTTTATTTATAGACAAATGAAAATTTTAACAATAATCTTGAATTTGATTTAAATTGAAAAATGAATGGAAAACTACTTGTTTCCTCTTCCAAATTTCAGTTAGTACATTTTTTATCATTTTCATATATTGTAATTTTTTAAATCTTTTTTTCTTATTACTTAAATTATATAAATCATTATAATCAAGTTAATGCATTATTTTGTTATTTTTCGTATTATCATTGATTTAAATGTTTATTAATTTTTTTGTTATTTTCTCATAAAATAATAGTTATTTCACCCTAATTTTGGAAGGGGTTAAAAAAAACCTAATCTAACCTAACCTGATATATATTTCTAAATTTCTAAATTCCACAAATTTTGTTTCTAGCCATTGGAATTTTTTACACATCGAAAATGTTTTTGCTTCCTTAAAGATCGCGTTATAACGCGAAACTCTACTTCCTCGGCAGCAACTACTTCCGCGCGTTTATAATATAGAGAAGGGAGCGCGGAATTTACATACAAGGCACGTTTCTCATGAAGCTCGTTTCCTTTGTCGTCGGAATCGAGTTCTGCTAGATCATTTCCATCATGACTACATTTCAATTATATCACCCATGGGAGGCCCCTGAAACGTCTATTCCGTTTTTCAATAAATTTACACCGAGGATAAAATAGTCATTTGTTCACCAAGGGCGGAAAAAGAGGTTTTACATAAAATCGTCATGCACATCGAAAAAAAAAAAATAGATAGACAGAAATGTATGAATTCTCACTTTTCAAAGAGTAATTTTTTTTATTTAATTGTGATTATATTATTTATAATTGATACAATTAATTTATTTGGAGGACCCTGAAACGTCTATTTTGATTTTCAATAAATTTACACCGAGCGCAAAATAGTCATTTGTTCATCAAGGGCGGAAAAAGAGGTTTCACATAAAATTGTCATACACATTGTAAAAAAAATTGAAACTCAAAAATATATGGATTTCTACTTTTTGAAGTGTAATTTTTTTAAATAAATTGTACTAAAATTCTGTCATTCGAAATATTGTGATTATTACAATTATATATGAAGTATATTTTATTAAAACTTAATTAACATATTTTTTTTAATTCATAAGTAGGGATGATTTCCCCCTCCACTTTTTTTTCACGCTGGACGTCGACAAAAGTTGCGTATTTTACGGGGCAACGCCGTGTACCAGGTCGATATTCAGCATTTATTATTCATCTATCATCCGTCTTTTCCGACACTGCGCACTTTTCCATTTTACTGGTGCTTCTGTATCGCAAGATTGACATTGATGAAATACCGAGGGAGAATTTATTGTTTTAGAGGTGGTATTTTCTAATTTAGGACGAAAGCATGATAAATTTTGTTGTGTATCAACGATGTTCGATTCATGAGAAATAATTATTGTAGTGTATAAGTAATAGAAATAAATTACAATTTATGTTATACATAATAAAATAATCTTTGTAATATGCAATGGAGATATGGTTTATAAATTTATAACAAATATATTGGAAAATATTTGAGATTAAGGGGAAGCGAGCGCTGGAATCGTGCTTCTCTCTCGCTCTGGCGTGATTCCCATTCTACCCATCTCTCTCGCACTCGTTGGAAAGTCGGTGGCGCTCGCTTCCCCTTAAGAATGCTATTTAGAAACTCTAAAAACATGATCAATTTTTTTTTAGTTATATATTGACAAATTTTGTGTAATTTCTTTGAAGTTTGTGCAAAATGAAATTAATACACTAAAGTTGAGTAAATTACGGAAATCGAAATAAAAAAGTTCGTAAACTTCAGATGATTGTTTTAGACAATTTGATTTTGAGTATGATATTAATAAATTGTTACATTGTTTGTTATTATTTAATACTGTTTATCATAAAATATTGGTTAATATAATAATTTTTCAATTAGTAGAATGTTCAAAACAATTTGATAATTGAAAAAATGACTTTTGTAACTTGTAATTTTCGAATTCAAGAAACTAGAATTATCTAAAAATTTCGTAGAAATGAGAAACTCAAAAACGTTAATTACTTTTTTCATTTTTATAAATCGTTCTCCTAATAACAAACGAATGAAAAAAAACTAAATCCAAATTTTTTTATTCAACAAAATTCAAAATATAACATGAAAAATCAGAATTATAATTTTTCAAAGTACGAATATTTCAAATTAACACTTGTTGAAATAATTTTTTTTTTAATTTCAGAAACTCTAACACATTGATCTGATGTCCAAAAATTCCAAAACCAGAAATATAAACAATTTTCTATACGAATTTTCTAACCATACTTTTTTCTCGTCGATTGTAACTTCCAAAAATTTTTTGAATAAAAATTTCTTGTAATCTAAGAATTTATTTAAGGTTTTGGAGTGTGATATATTTTATAAAAATTACAATTTTATGTAACTTTATCGTTTTTTTACGGAATTAGTAATTGATATTTAAAATTCGAGAATATCGAATAAAAACTCAAAAAATTTCATTGCTAACTGGAAGATTCTCTAATTTCAGTAAATTAAAAATAAAAATTTTATTTTTTGAAGTATGAATATTTAAAACTTAGATCTGTAAAATTAAAAATCCAGGAATTGCAACAAAAACTGAAAATTTCACTAATTCAACAAACTCAAAATTAACTAAAACACACAATTTCTATAACTATAATTATTTATAATTTTTTAATTCTTTTTTTTTCATTTTTTTATTGAAAATTAAAAACTTTTATATTCATAAAACTTAATAATTCATTTATTTTTTATTTTAAATTATTGAAGTTTTTTTTGAAGGTTCTTGTTATTTTTATATTCTGAATCCAGCTTTAATGTCAAATTTAACAAATAATAATTATTTTTATTCATATAAATATTTATATAATTATTAATTATGTAAAAATTATCATTATTATTATCGAAAACTCCACAATCCTAAGTTCTTAAATCAAAATTTTATATTTTAACACCTCATCATATTCAAAAGTTTGAAATTTACAAAGCCAGCCAAATAAATAAACCCAGATTACTAATTATGAAATTTTTAATATAATTAAATAATATTTATATGATATTTATAAAAAATATAATTTATTTAAATATAATTATACTATTTATAAAATATTATTATAATATAGTTATAGTTATAATACATTATAAATATGATATTTATAATAATAATTCAATAATAATTTGATAATTATAAAATAATTATATAAATTATATAAATATAATTACTACTTTAATATTTTCATATAAATTGCTAACTACATAATTGAAAACTAAACAATAAAAAAATTATAAAAAACCAATCACTGACCGTAACACCTAATATTATTTTTTTTTCAACCTTTCAAACATCTTATAAACAAATAAACCTAATAACTAACATTTCCATTTCCTCCGATTTCAAACCCAAAATTCATTCATTATCCACTTCCCAACCCAAAAATTTCAACTTTCTTTCAATTCACCAACTTTCAACAATGAAAAAACAAATTGTTCAACCTATCCAAATGCACTCCACGAATTCGTCCCAGATTCACCTTTTTTTAAATGATTATTTACGTCTCCGTAACTCGCATCGCTCATTGCGTGGGGTAAAAAAGTGGAATAAGGCGAGGATGGATGAAATAAAAAAAAAAGCAAAAAAAGGGAAAACGTGATTGTCCCACGCGCTTGACTTTACAAGTGGGACGTTCTTGTACAAATGAACGAGCGCGCGGTTCAGCGACCTCGAAAAATACGGCTAATCAGGAAAATATGCGAGCGCGAGAAAATTTCGCGCCTCGCGAATATTTTCAAGAGTGGGGAAAGGTTCAGAATATCCCCTAGTCATTTCTCATTCATTTTCTCGCGAGCACTTCATGTCTGAATTCTGTTCTCAAACTTCAAAAGAAGTGGAAAAAAAGTTTCCTCAATTCGTATTTTTTTTGAAGTGAAACTTTTTAACCGGCGCCTGGGGGGGGGGGGGGTGAAAAGCGTTATGTGATGTGATGTGATCGGGTGGACCTTTATCGAGGTTCCAGTGTGTGTAAAGTGGGACATATATCGAGGTTCCAGTGTAAAGTGACTCCTATATGTCTTATATCGAGGTTCTAGTGTAAAGTCAGCCCTATATTTGTCTTTTTTTATGTACATTCTTTTATATTAAAAATAAAATACATGATTCGAATTTCTAAATTCAATGCCATGAACTTGGCGTGAAAATATGTTTGCCTATTTAATAAATCCGCCGTAATCAAGGCATCTTTTCGCACGCGACGTTGATCAAAATGTTGACTTTCAAACAATTCGCCCTGCGCGAGTAATTTCACATTTCCCACGAAATGATCGTGCATTATAATTCCCCTCAAAGGAAGATTAAAATTACGCAATATCGCATCGCGCGCTCTAATCACCGGCTCCGGAAATTCGTACGCACGCCTCTAATAAATTTACGACTGTGGGATTTAATTGAGCACTTTTTTCCCCGGCGCTTACGAGCTTTTGCGGAATTACCTTTCGGTGGAATAAAATTTTGTTTGCGCTCGTATATTTTGTGAGAGATAAAATTGCAAAGTCTGTGGAAAATTTTGGGGGAAAAAGAGTTCTAAAACGATTTTCGAGGTGAAATTCAGAAATTTATTTCATGTATTGAATTGAAATCAAGAGGAATTGTTTTTTGGGTTTTCGAGTATTTTTATAAATTTCAAAAAATTGGCAAAAGACACGAAACAATATGGGATTTTTATCTTTATTTTTCATTATGAAGTCATAAAAAAAAGTTTCTATAAAATTTGTTTGAATTTTGCAATTATTAAAGTCGTTCGACATACTCTACGATTTTTCAAAAACACGTTCTTGAGTATTTTTTGAAAAATTCTCGAATTGAATTCGAGTTTCGTAACTGCAACTTTTAAAACGTGGCATTTAGCATATAGTTTAACCTCCATTTCAAAAATTTCAAAAATTTGAGTTTTGTGTAAAAATTAATACAACATTTCTAACTTTCTCCAATTTTTCGTATTTTTCATGTTTCTTAAATATTTATATATAACTTAGAGAAGAAAACAAATAAGAATTTCGAATATTTTAATTTATAATATATTTTTTTATTAGATCCACACAAATTTTAAGTACTTTATTGAATTCTCGAATTATCATATTATATGCTATTTATAGAATTTTGTAGTTTTTTTTCGATATTTTTATAAATTTCTATTATTTTTAAGAATCACTGTATAAATGTCTAATATTTGATGCGATTGTATTCAAAGTTTTTACAGATGAGAATTTTTTTTTTAATTAATCATTTTTATTTTATTTGAAAAATGTTCCATATTTTTCATGTTTTTACAGTATTCATAATATAACTTAGAGGATTTTTTGATATTGCTATGAATTTATAAAAAATTCCTTGAATTAATACTTTGAGGAAAAAACAAATAAGAATTTCAAATATTTTTGTATATACATTTTTTTTTATTGAATCCACACAAGTTTTAAGTACTTTATGGAATTTTTGAATTTTAGTACTATATCCTATTCATAGAGTTTTGTAGTTTTTTTTTCGATATTTTTATAGATTTTTAATATTTTTAGAAATTGCTGTATAAATTTCTAATATTTGATACAATTGTTTTGAAAGTTTTTACGCATTTTAATATTTTTTTAAATTATTTATTTTTATTTTATTTCATTATCGTTTCGTAATTTTCATGTTTTTATCCATATAATTTAAAAGATTTTTTGATATTGCTATG
Source organism: Platygaster orseoliae (assembly GCA_030522825.1). Lineage (NCBI taxonomy): Eukaryota > Metazoa > Arthropoda > Insecta > Hymenoptera > Platygastridae > Platygaster > Platygaster orseoliae. Next base: position 9,246 of record JAPYZL010133933.1, read on the forward strand.
AATTTATATGATTCCTAGAATTAATGCTTTGAGGGAAAAACAAATAAGAATTTCAAACATTTTTATACATTTACTTTTTTATTATATCCACACATATTTTAAGTACTTTATGGAATTTTTAGATATGTTATTCATATAATTTTTTAGTTTTTTTTTTCGACATTTTTATAAATTTCTAGTATTTTTAGGAATAGCTATATAAATGTTTAATATTTGATGCCATTGTATAGAAAGTTTTTACAGACTTCAATATTTTTTTAAATTAATTATTCGTATTTTCCATATTTTTACAATATTTACATAATTTAGAGGATTTTTTGATGTTGCTATGAATTTATGTAAAGATTCCTAGAATTAATGCCTTGAGGATAAAACAAAGAATTTCAAATATTTATAATATAATATATATAATAATATATTATATATACATTTTTCTAAATCCGCACAGATTTCAAGTACTTTCTAAAATTTTTAAATTTTTGTATATATGCTAATAAAGGAAATTCATTATAAATCAGTACCCATTCTCTGTGAAATTCAAACGTGAAAACCATTTCATCCAAAAAACTGAATTTGATAACAAACAGCGTAGAAAGCTATTTTTTATTTTTTTGAAATTTTTATGTTTTGAATTTTTTAATTTATTTTTGAATATTTATTTTACATATTTTTTTACTGAATTTAATTAAAATTAAATCAAATTCAAATAAAATATCGTATTATTTTTTAAATATTCAGTATTCAATTTTTAATATTTCTTTTACATAGTAAAAAATCAAATGATTCGAAAAAAAGGAAAGAATTCAAACATCGAAAACTCGAAATTCAACAATCCCAAATCCCAGAGAAATCAGACAAATTTTTTCAAGCACGTCTCTGTTTATTGTTCTTTTTATGTGGTGTCGTTTTACAAGAGGAAACCGCACGTCCGAGTTTCGCGGAAGCCTAATGAAAAAGAAATTGACCGTTTCTAGGGCAGATTTCTGTGGCTAGACAAAAAAGCATGTCCGAGAAATCACAAAAACAAGTTTAGAAGATCAACGTTACAAAAGATCAATCGAGAACATTGAAAAACATTAACTCCTCTCCCCCCCCCCCGCCTAAATAATAATTATGATAATTTTCTACGTAGTTAGCACTTTTTTCAAAAAATATGAATTTTCTCCAAAATTCAGTTAATTTCTATATGATGCTAGATTTTGAAATTTTTCTCTCTAGTTATTTTAGCGTCGTAGAACATATACAACTTTTGAAACATTAGTTTGCTTGACTTGCTCGACATCAAAAAAGCCGCTGCCATACGATAATGTGATGAGGCGAGAGCGTGTTTTGAGCGCATGTGAGACCACCGAAGCCGCGAAATCGGGATAAAAAAGGAAGAAAAAAAAAACATGTTGACCACACTCCACAACTTCAAGTGTACGAGACTATAATATCTGAACGACTTTCATACAAATGCACTTTTTATAATAATGATCTTTATTAGGAGCGTATGCAGAAAAAATTTTTCGGGGGAGGGGAAAGTTCCAAAAATACATACTTCCATTTTAGAATATTTTAAATATTCTAATAGTTAAAATTCTACCAACGAATTTTTTACTTAAATCTTAACGAATTTCAAATTTGATATTAAAATTAATTAATTAGTTTTAATTTTAAGAACTCAAAATAATTCTCATAAAAATTAAATTTCACCAATTAGAAAGAATGTTAAAAAAATATTTTAATAATTTGATATTTATAATAATTTTAAATAATATTAATAATATTTTAATTATTTGAGCAGTTTAAATTCTACCAACGAGTTCCAACTTCAACGAATTTTCTAGTTAAATCCTACGAATTTCGAATTTGATACTTTAAATATTTGAATAGTTTAATTCTACTAACTCAAAATAATTCCAATAAAAATAAAATTCTATCAATTCGAAATAATTTTTTAAGAAAATTTCAAGAATTTAATATTTTAAATAATCGAATGGTTTTAATTCTACAGACTCAAAATAATTCTAATAAAAATAAAATTCTACCAATTAGAAAGAATTTTCTAAAAATATTTTGATAATTTAATATTTATAATAATTTAAAATAAAAATAATAATATTCTGAATATTCGAGTAGTTAAAATTCTACCAACAAATATTCTATACTTTTGAAGTATTCAAATTCTACTAAAGAAATTATCTAATTCAATACACTTTATTCTTAAATCCTACTAATTTAAAATTTGAGGCATTTTACTTGTTTCCTTTCCAAAAATATGTAAATAAAATATTTTAGTTTGAGAAAAATATTTTGTCATTATAAAAATTGCGTTTTGTATATGTTGAAACTAGAAAGTATTAATTTTTTCCTGTAACCAAATTTACTAGAATTTTGAAGTTCGATGTATGTATTTAATTTTATAATAATTCACTATTTATTTTTGTTTAAGCATTCATTTCATGTACTTTTTTTCTACTGAAAATCAAATCTTAAAAATTTACTTAATAATTTATTACAATTTAAAAGTGAGAAATTCCAGTTTTTCATATTTTTATGTATAATATAGTACAAATTTTATTAACAGTTTGATTTTTATCTAAACGTTTCTTAAACTATTCATAAATTTTTGCAGCAATTTCACGACTTTTAAAATTATACCTTAACATATTGAATAACTGCTAAAGTGAAGAATACTTAATTTTTCAGATTTTTCAGGTTTGTTTTCTTCACCTTATACATTTTTTGATGTCAAATAAAAAAAATATTCAGTTATCGATAATTGTGATTATGAGTTCCTAATTATCAGAACTTCTCAAAAATTGGTAAAATTTTCAAGTTGAAAATATTAAATCATCTGGATTTAAAAAAACATTGAAAAAAATCAACACTTAAGAGTTCACAATTTTTATGTTATATTTAACTGTATTATACTGTAAAATATATTTTTATAAAATTGCTCATAATTAGATATTTTCGATGTTGACCTGCTATTTATTTATTTTCTTCTTATTCAAAAAAAAAAAAAATTATTTTAAAGTGTATTTGTATGCAAATTTTCCACTTAACTTTTTATATTTATTTATATGAAAATTTAAATGTCAATGGAAGCAAGTTCATAATTTTCTCTGCTCTAAAATCATCTTGAAATCAAAAATACTTAATACAATTTTAAAAGCAGTAAAAAATTTATAATTATAATCTCAACTGTAAAATTTTCAATCGTAATTAATCATTTTAACTCTAAATTTCTCGCTCAAAATTCGTCAGAATTTTCCACAAGATATTAATATTTCATTTTATTTTAATATATTAATTTCAAATTTCAATTTTTTCACTAACCTGCTTTGCACTCGTCGACAAAAAATCGGCAACAGACACATCTCGAAAAAGTTATGAAAAAAATCTTGGAAACACATTTAACTCTTTCATGAAGCTCCAGAATCAACATATTACACCGCTCTCTGGAACTGACAAAACTGATCACGCTCGCCCCGCTTTGTTTACAAATTCGCGATTTTATCTTATCGTGTTTTCCAAGACTTTTTTGTTCAAAAACCTCGCGGCGTGGAAATTTGCGTGCTTCAATTACGCGAGATAAAAAAAATATTCTAAAATAAAGCAAATGTTTGAGATCGCGGCTTTTGTCGAAAACCAATTAAAAATTCGCACGTTCGACGAAATTAACGTTTCATGACGTCAAAATGATAAAAATACGTGTACAAAAAAAATAACTTCAAATATTATTTCATTCACATTATTTTATAACTATACATAAATAAAAAAAAGATAATTATGACAAAAATTTTGAACTCTAAAAAATTATAAACTTTCTTTGCAAAAAGATAATATATTTATTTTTAATTAAAACAACAACAGTTTGAGAAGTTAATATTGTAAAAATTATTCCAAACAAAAGTAATATTTTACAGAATGAATCATTTCTTCGCGAGGTTACGTCGACGTCGAAGTTGCTGGATCAATAAAACCACCATGGGTTCGCACGTGATACACCCTCAAAAATGGAGGTGCACGCGTTTACCCCATAAGTACTTAGGGCTCCCCCCCCTCCACCCCCTTGGACAAATGGCCGAAACAGGGTGACGTATTCCCTTCAAATAATTGATGTAATCGAGAAAAACGACCGCGGGGAAATGCAGCAAATCCCAAGGAAGTCGTTCATCGAGTTTTCAGGTTTCAAAACGGATTTTTGCTTTTTTATAAAAATTCCGTGCAGCTCAAATTCCTGATTTTTTAATAATAAACCAGAACGGAACAAATTGTTTGAATTACTTTTCAAAGTTTAAGTGATATATATAATATACTATACTATACTATAATATAATATAATATAATATTATTATATTATCAATGATAATCATTATTAGAATTTATTAATAATAATATTAATATTTCTGTTAATATTAAGTTAAGTATTCTAGATAACTAAGTTACACTGATTATTATAAATTTTAATACGATCGAAAAAATCAAAGAGTAAAAATCAACTTCATCGCGATTAACAACATTTTATCTAAAACCAGTCGTTCCCAATAAAAATGATAACTTATTTAAATAATATACCATAATTAACTTGCATTTCAGTGAATAATCTGGAACTTCGTTTTACATCAATTAGCGAACTTTTCTCCATTTAAAATTCGCGCAAACGTCGCTTTTGTCGTCTGGCGAGTTTCGCCCGCTTTTTGCATCGGCGCGCGCGTTAATTGGCCAAACTTTATGTTAGCGCGTTGAATTATTTATTAGAAAAATCGATGTTCTAATGTGTAAGACAGCGTGGCGCGAGTTTATCAGAGCGAAATATTCACGTTTCACGAGGTAATCGAAAACGTTCCGATAAGGACACGCGCTTGGGTACAATGGGGAATTGGGGGTTGTTTCAGAAGCGCTAGTTTCGGAGAGATTGCATTCAATTCTCGTTTGGGTACGTTTCGTAACGTGTGATACGATGTTCAAGTATTGAAAATAAAAAAAAAATAAAAAATTGTAAAATACAATGTAGTTCAATATGAATAGTATGCAATTATGAAATATTTGAAAATCTTTGGAATCTCATTTTTTATACTTTTTCACACAAAGAAATGCCTTTGATAAATGTAAAATACATAGGGGAAAGTGGGGTAATGACGGCATAGTTTTCATTCAGCATCAAAACACATCCAAAAATTGACATTTTTTATCAAACGAAAGTTAAGATAACAAGT
>JAPYZL010133935.1:0-11981 GCA_030522825.1 Platygaster orseoliae
AACTCTAGCACCAGCTGTTGCCCCTACCCGCGCATATAAATGTTACACATCAAAAATCTAACACACATAAAGAAAAAAAAACACTTCTGATGCTTTTCTTATGTAATTTCGAACATGAGAAGCCATTAAATGTGATATATACAACTTTACCCACCCAAAATATGCAGCGTCGGAAATTTTACAGTGTCTCAACCTACGTGCCTAAACGTGTCTTAACCTACGTGCATCGGTGCGATCTCGGCATGACGCATATTTTTATTACAATGACTCCGCATATTCAAAATTTCACCAGAATATTAAAGTAGAAGTAAAACTGTAGTGAAAATGTTATATTTACATTCTTCCAACGCAAAACACTTTCCGTTTTTCACGTCTGAACATGATGCTGACTTTACTTTTTTCGAGAGATTCTTGGCAACGCGCTGTATAAAATACAGGAAGTGAAAATAATCGCCCCCCCTCTTTTATAAAAAGTTTCTACTAATGAAATGACTACTTGAAAGCGTGAATATTTTAGTTCTGAATGTAATGAAGTGAAAATATTCAGCTGTCTCATCCTACGTGCCGACTCAACTTACGTGCCTCTCCCCTACTTTAAAAACTCATTTCAGCTTCATACAATAATTCATCGACAAGTGTAAAAAAGCTTATTACACCTATAAAATTTCTACGAAAATTCAGAATGATTCTGTACGTTTCACTTTTTGATAAATCAGAAGTTTTTTACGAAGAAAGTAAATCAATATTTTCAAATTCCAAATCACCAGATTGTAAATTACAATTTTTTCCCGCCGTTTCACACAAAAATCCGAATAAATCGTCAGAGTTATCTCTACAAAAAAACATGCCAAGATTGTAAATTACCATGAACACACTTTTCATGTAGCTGTAAGTTATGAAAGTTCATTAAACTAATAGAAAAAAAATGACTAGTCCTTTGAACAAAGAACAATGAAACAAAATCAAGATTCTCGATTGTTTTGGGTGATAAATAGAATCAACTCTCACTGCAACATCTCGAGTTTTTAAAGAAAAAAGAGAAAAAATGGCTATGTAAAAACCACCCGCATTCAGAATCAATTAAACCTGATAAGCCATATGGATTGCAAATTTTATCGAAATTTCAACTAAAGTCGTAAATCAAGATTACAACTTGGAAATAAATTTGATTTTTTTTATTCCTTCATGTTATATTGCCTTTTTAATAAAAAAAATTTGTTCTAATCATTAAATGGTCGGAAACAGAGTGCAATGAATTTGACATTCCAGGAAATACGAATGCTCCCGTCATCATGATCGCGGAAAAAGCCTCTGATCTCATAAAGAACGATTGGCTCTCTGCGACGCAGCTCAAGACGCTCAAGACTGATGGACTCGTTTTCGAGGATTAACTTTTTTCTCGCGCGTTTTTCTCCTTCCTCTGCAACTTGTTTTATTTTGTGATCCCACTTATTTCGTCGACTCGTGCGTCCGAAAAGATGCATACGTGATTTGTTGATAACAGTGCTTTTTATTTAAGCCATAAGCGGAGTTTCTCAGTCAATCTGATGCGAGATTCTTAGTTTTTAGATGACGGGATTCTGGCGATTTCCAGTCTCCTCGAAAAGCGATTTTTAATTTTGGGAGCGCGACTGAGCCAATTCATTGACGCCAAGATAACCATTTAATTCGAGTCATTCATCGTTCCTTCGTCGACTTTTTTTTTCTTCGATGATTCTATCTAGTTAGTGACGCTTTGAATTCATTTTCTAAAAAAATCAATATTTTCAACATCATTATAATGACGTAAAATTTGCAAAAGCAAAATTTTTGAGATGACTCTAACATATATTTTTTTAATTTTTCCTTTAAGAAAATGTCGGGGAACAAAAACGTGCGTTTTTGTGGTGAAAAATTTTTTACGTTTATTGATGTTGAAATTAAAATCTAGGGAATGAATTTTATACATACGAAATCTCCATTTTTTTAATGTTCATAAAGTTTACAACGTTGACCAATCACACGACAATTTTTTTCAGAGATTTACCAAAAATAATATGAAACCTTGAAAAAACAAATTCGACGAAGCCCCTAACAAGGAAACTTTAAAAAATTCAAGAATATAAAAATTCTGAGAATTATGATTCAAATTCTGAAATTTGAAATTTCAAAGTTAAAAATGCTGATTCAAATTCTGAAATTTAAATTCTGAATTCAAAAATTTTGTTTCAAATTCTGAAATATGAATTCTAAATTCAAAAACTCTTATTTAAATTCTGAAATTTCAATTCTAGATTAAAAAATTTTCATCCAAATTTTGAAATTTAAATTCTGAAATTCCAATTCTAAATTCAAAAATTCTAATTTAAATTCTAAATTCGAAAAATTACTGAAAAAGTTCAAGAATTCACTGAAAGAAAGAACAAATTGAAAGAATTCACTGTAAAACTTCACTGAATTTTTAAAATTCTAATTCATATTCTTAAACTTGACTTATGAATTCAAGAATTCACTGAATGCAGTGGAACAATTCAAGAATTTAAAAATTCCAAGAATTCTGATTCAAATTCCAAAATTTGAATTTTAAATTGAAAAATTCTGATTCAAATTATCAATCAATAATTCAAATCTCAGAAAAAAATTCTCGTGTGATTTTTCAACGTTGTGAACTTTCTCAACATTTTTTTTAGGACTTTGGAATACTTGAAAACAGTATATAAGAGATAAACAAATAAAAAATCAAAAATCCAAGCATTGAAATCCAACATCTCAAGCACTTGAATGATCATGTTTGGCAGAAAATTTTATATAATAATTTTTCATTTTATACATTCGAAAATGGTTGAACACAAACAATGAAGGAAGAGAAATTTGCGAATTCTAGTGATATTTTATTAGTTTCAGAACTTTTAAATTTTAAAAAGTTCAAAATTTTTCATTATCGATATTTTTTATGATTCGTGGAAAAAAGTTTATGTTTCTGATCCTTTCTGTAAAATTCATATCCAAAATTAAAATGTTTTTAAAATCGTAAAAATTGACAAAGTAGATAAACTATAAGTTCAAAATAAAAAGTTTCAAAAAATTGTAAATTTCGAATCAAAAGCCTGAGAAATTTCGTATTAAATTTGTACTGATTTTTTACTGATTTAGTACTGAAAAACCTCAAACTGCTACAATTCAGTCTAGTTAAATTCAGTTATGACTTTGTTTGACAAATATAATTAAAAAAAAATTGTACATGAACGCACTTAAAAGTTCAATCTTTTCTAAAATTACGTAAAAAACTATCAATTTTCAGAACCAAACTTATAATCTCATTCATTAAAGTCTAATACAGTTTCTAATATTTTGTAATGATATTCAGTCTTTTTGAGAGATAGGTGAGAAATGTCAAAATTCAGAAAAATTTTTTCTTTAATTGTGACACGATTTGAGAAAAGATACCTTAGGGTACCAATCGTTAAGGCACATGATCTGTCTCAAAGGCATTGGAAAATAGGCCTAAAAGATTTGTACCCTAAGGTATATTTTCTCAAATCGCGTCACAATTGTTAAAATAGAAATCTTTTACTATAAAGTAGAATTCTAAATTGAAATTCATAAATCTCAGAAATTATAAATTTGCAGAATTTCAGTTTTAGCTCCAGAAAATTTTAAAATTTAAAAATTCAATTGCACATATTTGATAATTCAAGCTTCTATGAACGCGATAAGTAAAATCTTGTTGCAAAATATTCAGATGGAATTCAAATATAACAAACTTTTTTTCTTAATTAAAAAAAAATCTTTTTTTTCAACATGTAGCAATAGAAATTCTCGAACTGTTGCAAGTACTAATATTCAATGATCTTCGACTTAGTTAAAAGAAACTCCAAAAAAAAATTTCTGATATTCTTTACTGGATTCCTTTACCGAATTCAGATACTAAAAAACAAGAAAAACAATTTTAACGAAAATATTTTGTGATTCAAAAAATTTAAATTTACAAGATGAAGAATTTGAACATTCCAATTTGAAAATTAATAACTTTTTCGTGTAACAACACAGTCAAATATTCAAAAATTCATCAGTGAAACCTCGTCAGACTTATACAAACAGATACCATTTAGTCTTTTTTTATAATTATGATTCTTTGTAAAAAGGCGCCAACATCTAATGGAAGAAAGCACACGTCGTACCACTAATAGAACTAATCCAAGACTGAATCTAATGGATTTTTGAATATTTGACAGTGTTGTTACACGAAAAAAAATTTTTAACAGAGACTAACCAAGACAAAAAATGTACACTGCGACTTTTAATTTTCTTTAAAAAAGCTCAATTGGTGCCGAAATACAGAAACCTGGAAATTTAAAAACTGGATAAAAATGGGATTCCTTTAAAATCCTGGTTGGCTCCAAGGGATCACGAAGAATTTTTAAATTATCAAGAGAACGGAGCATTATAATATTTATTTGAAAAAAAAAACATTTTCCTTATAAAACATGAAGTAAATAAAATTGAGAAACTTTAAAATTTTAATTGAATCATAAAAATATCGAAGAATTTGGAAAATACCGGATTTTCCTAATATTTACCACTTTTACATATTGTAAACAAAGAAAAAATATAATTTTTTTATGAATTTGAATAATGTTCCTTGGATTTCGTGCTACTATTGCTACTTTTCTATTCATTTTCCAAAATTTTTGCCGCGTGCCAGCAAAAGTTAATTTGGCACACAAGCTGATTCTATCAGTGTCAAAAGATAATATCCATAATTACCATTTTCGATTAATATTGAATCAGCGACGTTAAGTGAATAAAATTCATACACGAGTAAATAAAACACTTGCTATTGACGAATTTCGCTTCAGATTTGTACAGATATATTTTTGTAATTTCAACAGTATTTTCAAGCAAAGTTTACAATCAATTAACATATAAATTTTAAAAATGTTTTCTACATCATTATCTTCCACAATAAACAAATGTGACATCTTTAATATACTTACTCGTAAGGTCCTAGATTACTCAAAGTGCTAAATTACAAATCCCTCAGGAAAAATAAAATAATAAAATCTGAACTTTTAAATTCTTCACTTCCAAATTTTCACATTTTCGATTTTCCTCACTCAATTCATAGACCTAAAATATTTTCTCTTTCGAACTCAACTTAAAAAAAATAATTAAAAAAATACCAAAAGTCGAAAAACTGCATTAATGCACTTACACTTGTAAAAATCTCTTTTAAACAAATGAAAAAAAAAAACTGAAACCAGCACAATTTCGTTCGTTAATCTGTTATCAACAAAAGTTAGATTGACAAAATGTGCCTTGAAAAAAAGCTGCGGTTTATCAGAAACTTTTTTTGAAAAAATTACATCCTCTGCGATAACATAGCTCGTGATGGCCATTATGAATATAGAGTAGTGTCGTGCATCATTATGATAATTTGTGGGAATAACTAAGGTGAGCATAAAAAACGTCAATGAGTTGGAAAAGTATTCGAGTATTGGACGATCCGCGTGGCATAAAAGCGCGCTCCCGAAACGTCCAAAGATCAGGTGGTGCTGCAAAGTCGCACGACGAGCTGGATTTTCGCTCAACGTCTCAACTCAGGTACCACGCGAAATCGAGTCTTTTATCAAAAAAGTATTCAAAATACATCAATATTTCAAAATAAACCGCACAACAATCGGCATTTTTCAAATGGCCAAGAATCACTTCGAACGTTATCATTTATTTAACAAAATCATTATAAAAATAATATATTTATAATATGCAGTTTATAATTATGATAGCTTTCTAAATTTTAAAATTTGACTTCGAATTCTTGAAGTTTCAAAAAAACTATTCGTTATTTATAATCTAAGATGAGTTTTCTAAACTTATTTTTCGGTATAAACGAGGGTAATGTGTAGTAATTTTTCATTAATTTTTTTTTGATGGAAGATTCCATTCGCCCTTCGTTGTTTATTTGTTGGTTCGTGTTATTACTTATATTAAAACAAATATTGTAAATAATGCCAACGTGCCATTTTGTGTGTTTTATAGAAATCGATTTGTGTTCACTTTGTTTTCATCGAAGGAACAATAAAATCGTTGCATCTGTCACGATCATCTTTGCATTTCATCTCACCTGCCAAATCATTAGTCGAAACAAAATTTTTAATGATAAATAGAATTCAATAAAATTCATAAAATCATAATAAAACACGTTGTAAAAATTTAATATATATTTTTTTCAATCTCAGAAATAACGAATCTGGCTGCATAGTTTATCTAATCTAGATCAAGTTCAAGCAAAAGAAAAGAAAAAAAAACTGAAACATGCAAGGTTAGTTGCCAAAGCAAGTGTGCAAAACTTTCGATTAGCCTCACGCTCTCAAACGTGACGCGAATGTGCTTTTTGTGATTCGAATAAAAGACGCAAAGTTGCTCAACGCCGATCCCATCACTGAAAAAATGTTTTTTCAATGTGAGCATCGATTCATAGAAATGGAGTAAAACATTCAGCATTGTTAAATAAACTACATGATGCGTATATGAATTGTCCATGAAGTTAATTAAAATATATTAACAATTAAATTACCATTGTCATATATTAATTATATTCATTTTAAGTATTATGTTTTTTATGGTCGAATCATTTTCATAATATTCTTTTAAGTTACGTTTCACTCAAAAAAAAAACCAGGAAAATGAATTCATGCAATTTATAGATAGGTAATTTTTCAAAAAAAAAAAACTATTTTGCACTGAAATTTGAAAAGCGAAGGTGATATCGGAAATTGTAAATCTTGAAATTAATTATATTCATCATTAATTATATTCATATATCATTTTCCATCAACAACTTAAAAAACCAGAAGCATCACTACAATCATAAACACGCAATGACGTTGCTAAAAAAAAGCTCTTGATCTTGAGTTTTGTTAGAGGCTAATTTTACACCTTGTTTTTTCAATTAAAGATCATTATGTTTTTATCGATGTAAATAATGTAACTCGAAATGACGTGGATTCTTCGTACCCTACACACGTATTTAAAAAAAAGTAATTCTCTTATCTCGAACTTATTTCAAGTTCATGACGAGAAAAACATTTCCATCTGAAATTGAATATCAACTAGATGCAACGTTTCAATCATTGCATGCCTTAAAATAAACATTACGATCAATATTTTCGCGAGACTTTGCCACTGAATATTCATTAATAAAAATTGAGTTGAAAAAAATATTTTTCATCACTCTAACCTCAAAACTGACATTTTGACGTGACATTGAGGCTATCGTGATGAAAAATATTGTTCGCAATCGTGAGCTATCGCCAATTTTGGCTCCGCCTATTTTGACCCTCGCCTCCGGCTCGGGCAAAAACGTACGGCTTCGCGCCAAAATTGGCTCTAGCTCCCGATTACGAAAATAACTATTAAAAAAGCAGTAGCATCATTAATGGGTTCTAATGAGAAGCAAAAAACTCACGTTCATACCGAAGTTGAACTTTTTCGCTACTTGATATTCGATACGTAATAGAAAAAGTTTTACATAACGATCCCCATGTTTTGAGCGACCCGTGACATCCAAGTGTACGCGATCCAAGTGTTGATGAATTTCAAGGGTTTCTCTTACAGCGGGTTCAATAAGCCTGACGTTAAGCCCGAAAGTGAGAATGACGCAATGCGGAATCATGGATAACTTGTGAAAAACTTGACGTCATTATTAGAATGCCATTTTTCAAACTTTTTACTCATAAAAAATTGATGCGATTATTTTTCAATATTTCCAAAAAGAATTCTTGAACTTGAGAGTTCAGGCACCTTAATGTAAATAACCATTGTATATGCAAAAATAAAAAAAAATAAAAATGATTTTTAAAATACCAGTGATACATGAAATAATCGTGAAAACGAGTTTGTCATGAGAGAAAGATGAATTCTCGCTTTAAACGAAAATTCTTTTTGATTCATATCAACAAGCACATTTGCAAAAGTCATTCATATTTCTGAGTTTATCAAAATTGCTAGTTTTACAAAACATTTTTCTATCAACAGAAATTTTCAATACGGATGCTTACTATTGACGATCTTCTAAACCAAAACTTAAATCATCAGAAAAAACCAACTTGTTTTCTTCAGTGGGATCTCTTGAAGCCATGGTGTTGACAGAATCGGCCATCACACCATCAATGCCATTCAAAAAATAGGAATTCACTTAGGAAAACTTATATTGTCCAAAAATTAAAATAAACTAGCGAGATGACGATTCTACGATTTTTGGTAATCGCATGGCTGGCGCTACAGTCACAAGCAGCTCCAGGTAAGACAAACATACGAAATGTATTTTTGAGTTTTCAAAAGGGATATGGTTCATAAGACTGTTTTGAGGTTATTACATTACATTAGTCCTAGAAACCAAAAACATTCAGATTAAAAATTACATGGAAGAGTCTAAAGGTATAACACATACAAGACTTCTAAAATGATTTTGAAGAACACAAAAACAATCAGGGAAAATTTTTAAAAGCATCCAGCAGCCGAGACTATTCAAGAAGCATTCAAATTGATTCCCGTCCATTTTCCCGGCGACCTTTTTCCCGACAACACTTTTCCCGACAGCACTTCTCCTGACAGACTATGTTCACGACAAAAATCCTATGATTGAATAAAGTCATATTTTTCCTGACAGCCTGTTTCCAAAAATAAAAAAAAGTGTTCTTTTTTGATCAAAGAAGACATGCTTTTACAATAAACTTTATTATTTTGATTGTTTGACCGTAAATTTACATTTCTTACTTATTATTTTTTTGATAGAATTGAAAATTAGAAAAAAAGTTCATTATGAAAAAAACTATCACTTCTAATTAATTATAAATTATAAAATTTTGAATTAGAAAAAAAATTTGTTAAGAAAAAAAATTATAACTTTAGGAAACGTTTTAGAAAAACTGATTCAGTACCGGTATATTCATGTAAAAGAATAAAAAAGCAGTGTCGGGAAATATGTTGTCGGGTAAAGTGTTTGTCGAGAAAAAGATCGTCGAGAAAAACGTCTGTCGGGAAACTGCTTTCGGGAAAGTGACCGGGTACCATTCAAATTACAGAAATGAAAGTTCTCAAATTTAAAAAATGTGCATAATTCGACACGTTTGGAAAAAATGGCTTAGAAACACTAACAAACTATCACAAACACTAAACTTGCATTAGCACGTGAAAAAATCTGTATACAATCAAACTCAACTTTCAAAAAGTCTCAAAAACAAACACCATCATTGAAATACAGGTAGAAGCCCTCGAAAAGTCTTCAGAAGTTTGTACGGACCCCCAATGAGCACGGCAATGTCTGCCGAGCGTCTTCGCGAGTTAGCTGCCGGTGCAATACGAATAGTTTCCGACGGCACAAGGTTCATGAAACGCGAGCTGCCGGATATGACACCACCGTACGACAGTACATATGACTTTATCATTGTCGGAGCCGGAAGTGCTGGTTGCGTGATCGCCTCACGCCTAAGCGAAATCCCCAACGTAAGCGTCTTACTCTTGGAAGCCGGTCGAAGCGAGAATTTGGTCATGGACATTCCCATGACGGTCAATTTTTTGCAATTAAACCGCGACGTCAACTGGATGTACAAAACTGAGCCTTCGAACTCGTATTGTTTGGGCATGACAGGAAGACGTTGTAATTGGCCAAGGGGCAAAGTCATGGGGGGAAGCAGCGTCCTGAATTACATGATCGCCACAAGAGGTCTGCCCAGTGATTACAATGGTTGGGCCCAATCGGGAAGCACAGGCTGGTCTTGGAAGGAGGTGTTTCCCTATTTTCAGAAGCTCGAGAGTACACAAATACCGACTCTGCGCAGTAACTTAAGGTCAGTACGGTCATTGATAATCAAAGTCTGTTGGGTATTTTCCATCATAAACGGTAATGAGACTTGTGCCTTTCAGATATCACAACACAAGTGGTCCAATGCCCATCAGCAACCCACCATACCACACGCCATTGCTCACGAGCTTCCTTGAAGGTGGTGTGGAAATGGGCTATCGTCTAGTCGATTACAATGGCCCTGAAAACGAAAGGATAGGTTTTTCCCAGGGACAATACACCGTGAAAAACGGGGAACGTTGGAGCACGAACCGAGCATATTTGCATCCTGCCAGAAATCGAAAGAACCTATTCGTCTCGCGTTTCAGTCTTGTCAGCAAAGTGCTGGTCCACCCGCGTAGCAAGCGAGCTTATGGAGTCGAGTACTTGAAAAATGGCCAGCTTAGGCGCGTGCTTGCTCGCAAAGAAGTGATTTTGAGCGCTGGTGCAATAGGCTCGCCTCAAATTCTCATGCTTTCGGGAATCGGACCTGCGGACCACCTTCAAAGTGTAGGCATCCCTCTCGTGAAGGACTTGCCTGTTGGCAAGAATCTTATGGATCACATTGCTATCTGCAGTATGATGTTCCAGGTTGGTGTTGTCATATTCATAACGTATTACATGATCTATAATAGACGCAAAAATGAACATATATTGCGCAATTATAGGTCAACCAACCAGTGTCTATTCGCAGTGAAGAAATGTCGAATCCAGCACTGCCCTACGTCAAAGACTACTTGCTCCAGCGTAAGGGCCCACTAACGATTCCTGGAGCCGTCGAGGGCCTGGCTTTTATGAACGTTGACAAGCCCCGCGAGACGCAAACTGACCCAAATATGGAATTTATGTTTGTGAGTGGTACCCTAATATCAGACAAAACCGTTCGCCTCGGATTCGGCATTTCCGATGAGCACTGGAATTCCTACTTTATGCCTATTTACGGTTCCTACACGTGGACTATTTTTCCCATGTTGCTAAGGCCGAAAAGTCGAGGAGAAATACTCTTGCGCAACACGAAAATCACTTCCAAGCCAAAGATTTACGCTAATTATCTAAGTCATCCCGACGACGTAAGGATTATATTAAAAGGCATTAGAACTGTTATAGAATTGAGCAAAACAGAGGCGATGCAGAGGTTCGGCACGAGACTTTATGACGCCAAAATTCCTGGCTGCGAAAAATACGTTTATAATTCGGACGCGTTTTGGGAATGTGCGTTACGGACTTACACAAACACGATATACCATCATTCAGTTAAGTATTTTTATCCTGAGTTTGCAGTTTTCTATGGCAGATAGATCAATTGGAATTTTCATTCTATAGGTACGTGCAAAATGGGCGCAGAAACTGACCCTACAGCGGTGGTCAATCCTAGGTTGCAGGTTAGTTTTCTTTTATATGTGATTTCATTTGTAAATTCGCAAGTATTTTTTTGTACAATTTAACTTGTTCCAAAAAAAGAATGAATACGAAATCATTTAATTTCTATTTTTTCACAATTGAGGGCCTGGATAGCAAAACAGCGGGAGCGCTCGACCTATTAAGTAAGGGAGGGGGCGTAACGCGAAGATCCGATCAAAAGGAAGACGAAAACGATATATTTCAATACACTTTTTTTATTTAACTCACCATAACTTTGGAAGCAGACATTGGAATGAAATGACATTTGGACACATGATTCTTCTTACTTTAGCGATGCTCTCAAAATGCAGAAAAACTCATTAACATTATTTATTTATTGTTGAAATAACAATAAACGATGATATTAAATATTAACCCCAAACCTCGAGATTTTCAAAACTTCTATTTACAAGTTTTCTTTATTATAGAGCAAAGAAGTCTCCATAAAAATTTCATGTTGATTGTATTATTATTATAGCCGCAGTATGAATAAATCAATGACGGCGCCGAGTTATATGTATAAATAAATAATGCCAATGAATTTTTCTGCACTTCAAGAGCATCGCTAAAGTAAGAAAAATGATGTGTCCAAATTTCATTCCATTCCAATGTCTAGTTCCAGAGTTATGGCGAGTTAAATAAAAAAAGTTTATTGAAACATTTCGTTTTCGTCTTCCTTTTGATCGGATCTTCGCGTTACGCCCCCTCCCTTACTTACTAGGTCGAGCGCTCCCGCTGTTTTGCTTTCCAGGCCCTC
>JAPYZL010133948.1:0-25042 GCA_030522825.1 Platygaster orseoliae
TCCAAATTTCATTTCATTCCAATGTCTAGTTCCAGAGTTATGGCGAGTTAAATAAAAAAAGTTTATTGAAATATTTCGTTTTCGTCTTCCTTTTGATCGAATCTTCGCGTTGCGCCCTCTCCCTTACTTACTAGGTCGAGCTCTCCCGCTGTATTGCTTTCCGGGCTCTCAATTATAAAAATGAAATAAATGCGTCTTCATAGTTAAAAAGAGTGAAATTAAATCTCGAGAGTGAAGTGGAATTTCAAACTCAAGTTAGTTTCACTCTTGAGAGGACACGGAAGATATTCTCTTTTCGTCCTCCTTCCTCTCATTCGCTTTCCGTTCTATACGTTTCTCTTGCACTACAGCAGCTTCTGTGTCCTCTTAATGAAATTTCACTACCTTCTAGTTTTAATTGCAATGTTAAAAAAATTGTCATTACCCATTAGGATCCTTCGTAAGGCCGGCGAAACTGTTCATTGAACAGCCAACGAACATGAGCACGAACATTCCCACGGAAAAAACAATAGCAGTAAAGGCAATCCAACCAGCTACAAATCTCGCACTTGGTTTTATTCGCAAAATGAAGAAACCGCTAATGACGATGCCTATTCCCATTACCAAAATTCCTCCAACGCCTTAAGAAACATAAAAATCGTTTCACTCATTAAAAAATGTTTTAATGTCCTCCATTACCAAAAAAGAAATGGATGAAACGAAAAAATGAAAAAGGAAATGTCGATTATTTATTTTTGTAATAACCTACCTGAGATCATGTTCGCGTTATGAGCTGGAAGGCGAAATTGACTTTCCAAGTACTTAGGCAGAAAAGTGTAAAGCCCAGCTATTGGCAGAATGTGTAAGACGCTGCTGACAGTTTTGCACATCAAGAGTTTGTTTTTCAGCAACCTCATGACGGTTTTCGGGAAATCTAAAAATGTTCGTTCAACGTTATTTATTTTGTGTGAATTTTGTGTGGAAAAATTATTTTGAAAAATTTCTACAGGTGGTAGAGTTTTATAAGAACAACTTTTTATAAGGTTTTTATAAGGTTACAATTTTAAAAAAGTTTTTCTCATAAGAATTTTATAAAGTCGACCTCAAACAAACTTATAATATTATAATGTTTTTATAAAAACCAAAATCACTAGAATTACAGATCAGCAACATAAGCAAGTATTAGTATTATTTACAAGTAGTTTTTAATCATTATCAATAATTTTTAATTGTCAATAATTGTATTCTTAGAAGCATTCGTCAATTTTAGGTTGCTTATCACAAGTTTATATAATTCTAAACAAACATATTGGTTTATTACGAATTTAAACAAGTATAATCTGCACAATGGACCGCTGCAAAAAAATCTGTATGTACAATAAATATATGCACAATGTTAACAATGCAAAAAAAATTAATGCTTAATAGATACCCTCCCAAATAATTAAGTGTACCTCTGAGATTTGGCTTTTTGGAATCATTCCTATTTTTGGGAGATCTTCCACCAGGTAATCGAATTGGGAAAGCAAACATGGCGATGCTGACCAATAATAACATGGCAGGAATGAGAATCAATCCTTGAAGAAAATTAATTAAATTCAATGGAGGTGAATTCTGGTGTATTCGAGATCAGAAGCGTAGGCAGAAAAAGTGTCCATTTCCTTTGGGATTTCATAATTCTTTATTATTTACGATCTGAATTTCCTATTTTCGGAGTCGCAAATTTCGATTATATAGGTATATTTCATATAATGGAATTCGATTTTAGTGATTTTGATAATTTTTGATAATTTTTTTTGTTTTTATAGTTTACTGTTTTTTCTACATGAAATGAGTAATAAATTTTATTCAAATTTCGGCCTACGCACGTGGGGGAGATAATTGAAAATTTTTTTATTTACCAAGCCACCATGCACCAACCCATCGGGGATCAGACGGTGTAATTTGTGGATCAGCCGACAAATCCACGTACAGTCGAGTACAAAACGAGCCAAGAATAAAACCCAAGGCTGGGCCAAGAATTTTCACCCCTATAGTTGTGGCTGAAATCAAAAGTCTTTCATTCATAATGGATATTTCGTTTCCCATTCCACAAAGTTTATAGAACGAGGCGTAGCCGAGAAAAGGGAAGAATTTTATATTCTGATAATTTGAAATTTACCGAAATACAGTGGACTCTCTCGAGTAGTGACGTTGTCATCGATGTAGGGAATTCCGAGTGTGTAGACAGCTGTTTGGCCCAACCCCACCCCCAGCAAAGAGAAAAAAAATATCCCTGAGACGATGTATGTAGTTTTGTCGTGAGACCTCTCTTCACAATATGTCGATGGGTTTTCGTGTGATGCGTTTGGCATTCCAGCTGCCCAACTGACAGAAATCACAATATTAGTTTGTTTTTTGAACAAACAAAAATGTACTTTTATATCGACAGATTTCAGTAATTATAATTGAGGGCCTGGATAGGCGGAAGCGCTCGACCTAGTAAGTAAGGGAGGGGGCATAACGCGAAGATCCGATCAAATAGAAGACGAAAACGAAATATTTTAATAAAATTTTTTTATTTAACTCGCCATAATTCAGGAACTAGACATTGGAATGAAATGAAATTTGGACACATAATTTTTCTTACTTTAGCGATGCACCTAAAGTGCAGAAAAATTCATTGGCATTATTTATTTATATATATTATAACTCGGCGCGGTCATTGATTTATTCATATTGCGGCTATAATAATAATGCAATCAACATGAAATTTTGATGGAGACTTCTTTGCTCTATAATAAAGAAAACTTGTAAATAAAAGTTTTGAAAATCTCGACGTTTTGAGTTAATATTTAATATCATTGTTTATTGTTATTTCAACAATAAATAAATAATGTCAATGTGTTTTTCTCCTTTTGAGAGCATCGCTAAAATAAGAAGAATCATGTGTCCAAATTTCATATAATTCTGATACCTAGTTCCAGAGTTACGGCGAGTTAAATAAAAAAAGTTTATTGAAATATATCGTTTTCGTCTTCCTTTTGATCGGATCTTCGCGTTATGCCCCCTCCCTTACTTACTAGGTCGAGCGCTCCCGCCATTCCTATAGTAGAACCACTAAAAGTTATGTAGGGAAGGGGGTGTCGGGGGTGGGGCTAAGCATATAAGAACCAGGAATTGACAGAATAACTTTTAGTGGTTCGATTATAAATAATTTTTGACCGAAAAATTGTGTTGCACCTGTTGAAACTTGAGTTGTGGTGCTTGTCCTCGAACCTGCACAAATTGGCGACGTCAAAATTGGTCGCGTTTAGACCGGGAAATTCGTTGTTAGCGTCGATGCCGCTGATGAGGAGTTTGTTTTGTCGCATGAGCTGCTCGCCAAAGATGAAGTGGGGCAGTGAACAGGCGAAGGAGCTCAAGGCGAAGAGCACCATGCTCCGGGCAATCCATTTGGGCCTGTGGCCCTGGCACAAGTAATAAGTTAGCAGCATAGACGAGCTGATTTGCCCGATTTCCGTGGCCGCCATTATCGTACCGGTCGTTTTCGACTGGATTTGAAATAGTTTTTCGATAGTTGTTATAACAGAAACGATGTACGTGGAGAACATCCCTTGAAGGACCTGTAACCATTTTTTCATATTAATAAAATGGTAGGATACAATAGTGTCCAAACTGGAATGACCAAAGATTTTGATGTCTATCGTATATAATGACCAAATTTTCAGATTATTTTAGTCTAATTTCAATTTTTGAAAAGTTTTTATTATGCTTAAAATTAAAAATTTTTGAAAAAATTTATAAACTGAAAATTTACTCGATAATCGATAATTTTATGTGTAGACAATATAAGTTTTGAGATCATTGTCATATTTTGTATATTTTTTATTAGGTATCATTTTTCATATATTGTGTTCATTATCATATTTTTTGAAAAGTGTATTTTTTTTTTATTTCATGATAAAATATGAAGTTGCGTAGTATATAATATTCTTGATTTATACTCACCCAAGTTGAAGATTGAGCGGCAAGGAAAACTTGCTTGGTCGCAAAACCTTGCAACCATCTAGGCGTCCAGCGGCCCCAACCGCAAGAAACCTCTACTTCTTCGACGGTTTGAAAACCGTTTTGTCTTTCCTCCATATTTTCCACGATTTTATTGTTCGCATTGGATTTTTTGTACACCTGACCATTCGTGATTTCCACCCCATTGTTGTTATATTTTTGGTGCCCATTTTCGGCCACTTTTTCGTTTGGCGATATAATAGTCATGTTTCCTTGACTCTGTTCTGTGAAACTTTGCATTTCGTCCCCCGCCATACTTTCCAATCAAATCCGAACCATCTGATGATTGAGATAGTCCCGGTTTCTCGAGATTTTATCAGCGGTCAATGATCTGAGCAAAAAAAAAGGGGATGAATGAATAACAATTGATTGACTAGGAAAACGCGGAAATAAAACGCGGTAATTTTTATATAAATTTTCGTGATTTACGTAAACGTAAATCGGTATTTTTTCTACCGAAAAAATAGACTTTTTATTTTATTTTTTATTAGGTAATTAAAATAATAATCAATTGAAATTGATTATTTTGTAATTATTTATTAAATAGTTGCATTATTATTTGATTTTCGTATTTTACGTTATACATACAGTTTTATAATTTTTTTCGATATTTTTATAGATTTCTTTCATTTCCAGAATTCGATCCTCTAGAATTTTTATTTCAATGAAATTCCAATTATTTACTGTTCTAAAGCCAGGATTGTTGTTATATTTGAATTAGTGAATTCGCATATCTTGAATTCATAAAAATTTGTCAACTAACAGAAAACTATTTTTTACGTTCTCTAGATTTCAGTAAGTACATGTTCGACCATTTTCACCTATTTTTATTATTTTTTATTTTTATTTCTATTGATTTTCAGAAATCATCATCATCATCAATTTTTTTATGTTTCCACGAAATAATAATAAAACTCACCTTTTTACATGTATTTTTATATATTATTGAAGGTAATGATTCCGGAAATGTATAAAACTTTATTAATATTTTTAAGAACTATTTTCGCCAATTTTTTGAACGATGTGAGTGATTTTCATTATGAAATCACGTCATCAATATCGATTTGAAAAATCTCAAGTCACGTGTGAAATAAAAGCGCTTGGATGCGAATCTTTAATTATGACGTACATCGCAATCTGATATACATTGTAGATGTCCTGATAAGTAATCAAAGCGCCAACCATTAAATTCGCTATTTTCAATTGCGAAATCTTCGGGAATTTTCGCTAAATAAAATATATACTCGGAATAATTGACGTCTCTCGAATTTGGAGAGTTGTTTTGATTAAAGGAATCTAATATTTTTGTAAGTTTTCAACTTACAGATTCTTAGAGTTTCCGAAAGCAGTGGCATAGTTGAAAATTTTTTCGGGGGGGGGGTTAAGGTAATAATTTATATATCTATATATATAGATTGTATATATATATAGAATTTTCTTTATGACGAATATTTCGGGGGGGGGGGTTGACCCCAAACCCCCCCCCCACTTCTACGCCACTGTCCGAAAGTTTTGACGAGTTAAATGTTGTTTGAGATTTGAAATTTTCGAATTCTTGGTGTGAATGATAAAATGATTTTTTTTTAAATAACAATACGTTTTATTGGTAAATAAATAAATACAGTAAACATAAGTAAATAAATACAGTGTGAAAAAAAATCGTGCACAATTAACGTCATGGCATTAAGGTTCTTATTAATTAGGAATCTAATTAATTACCATTCTATGATTCTGTGGCATAACATTTTAAAAATTTTATGTCATGAATTTTTAATTTGATTTTTATTGTAATGAATTTCAAAAAAATTTGCACAATTGACACCAAGACATTTTATGTCATAAATTTTGAATTTTATATTTATAATAATGAATTTATAAATTATTCGCACAATAAATACAGTCCTTAATAAAATCGTGCACAATAAACTTCATGACATTAAGATTCTGATTAATTAACATTTTACAATTCTTATTCATTTAGAATCCAATTCAAGATTCTAAGATTTTAATCATGGCATAACACTTCGAAAATTGTATGCCATGAATTTTTAATTTGATTATTATAGTAATAAATTTCCGAAAAATTTGCACAGTTGACACCATGAAATTTTATGCCATGAATTTTTAATTTTATATGGTAATGAATTTGTAAAACATGTGTACAATAAATACAGTGTTTAATAAAATCGTGCACAATTGATATCATGCCATTATGATATTAATTAATTATGAATCTAATTAATTACCATTCTACGATATTAATTAATTAGGAATCTAATTCAAGATTCTTATCATTGCATAAAATTTCGAACATTTTGTGCCATGAATTTTTAATTTGATTATTATACTAATGAGTTTTCAAAAAATTTGCACAATTGACACCATGACGTTTTATGTCATAAATTTTGAATTTCATATTTATAATAATGAATTAGTATATTATGTGGACAATACATACAGTGCAAAATTAATTAATTAGAAATCTAATTAATTAACATTCTACGATTCTAATTGATTAGAATTTAAGTAATCAACATCCTACGATTATTATTAATTAAGAATCTAACTCACGATTCAAAAATTCTAATCATTGCATGAAATGTCGAAAATTTTATGCCATGAATTTTTAATTTGATCATTATAGTAATGAGTTTTCAAAAAATTTGCAAAATTGACAGCATGACATTTTCCCTATTAACCAAAAAAGGTTCTATAAACGTTTTAAATGGTGCCAGGAGCTCCCTGTACCATTGAAAACGTTTATAAAACCTTTTTTGGCTAATAGGGTTATATCATAAATTTCGAATTTCATATTTATAATCATGAATTTGTAAATTATGTACACAATGAATACAGTCTTTAATCAAATCGTGCACAATTAACATTATGACATTAAGATTCTAATTAACATTCTACAATTCTTATTAAGTAAAAATCTTATTCAAGATTCTAAGATTCTAATCATGTCATAACATTTCGAAAATTTTATGCCATGAATTTGTAATTTGATTATTATAGTAATGAATTTTTAAAAATGTGCACAATCGACACCAAGATTTTTTATGTCATAAATTTTGAATTTCATGTTTATAATAATGAATTTGTAGATTATGTGCACAATAAATACAGTCCTTAATAAAATCGTGCATAATTAACATCTTGACATTAAGATTCTTATTAATTATGAATCTAATTAATTACAATTCTACG
Organism: Platygaster orseoliae; assembly: GCA_030522825.1. Classification (NCBI taxonomy): domain Eukaryota; kingdom Metazoa; phylum Arthropoda; class Insecta; order Hymenoptera; family Platygastridae; genus Platygaster; species Platygaster orseoliae. The sequence continues at coordinate 7,237 of JAPYZL010133948.1, forward strand.
ATTTCAATTAATTAGGAATCTAATTCAAGTTTCCAAGATTCTTATCATGGCATAACATTTCGAAAATTTTATGCCATGAATTTCGAATTCGATTATTACAGTAATAAATTTACAAAAAATTTGCACAGTTAACACCATGACATTTTATGCCATGAATGTTTAATTTCATATGGTAATGATTTGTAAAACATGTGTACAATAAATACAGTGTTCAATAAAATCACGCACAATTGACATCATGATATTAAGATTCTAATTAATTATGAATATAATGAATTACAATTCTACTATTTTAATTATTTACGAATCTAATTCAAGATTCTAATAATGTCATAAAATTTCGAAAATTTTATGCCATTAACTTTTAAATTGATTACTATACTAATGAATTTCCAAAAAAACCGCACAATTGACACCATGGCGTTTTATGCCATAAATTTTGAATTTCATATTTATAATAATGAATATGTAAATTATGTGCACAATAAATACAATCCTCAATAAAATCGTGCACAATTAACATCATGACGATTCTTATTAAGTAACATTTTAAAATTCTTATTAATTAAGAATCTGATTCAAGATTTTAAGATTCTAATCATGCAATAACATTTCGAAAATTTTATGCCATGAATTTTCAATTTGATTATTATAGTTATGAATTTCCAAAAAATTTGCACAATTGGCACCATGACATTTTTTGTCATAAATTTTGAATTTCATATTTATAACAATGAATTTGTATATTATGTGCACAATAAGTACAGTCCTTAATAAAATCGTGCATAATTAACATCATGACATTAAGATTATAATTAATTATTAATCTAATTAATTACGTTTCTACGATTTTAATTAATTAAGAATCTAATTCAAGATTTTCAGATTCCAATCATGGCATAACATTTCGAAAATTTTACACTATGAATTTTTAATTTCATATTTACAATATGAATTTGTAAAACATGGGCACAATAAATACAGTACTTAATGAAATCGTGCACAATTAACATCATGACATTAAGATTCTAATTAATTAGAAATATAATTCAAGATTCTAAGATTCTAATTACGGCATAACATTTCGAAAATTTAATGCCATGAATTTACAATTTAATTATTATAGTAACGATTTTATCAAAAGTTTGCACAATTGACACCATGTCACTTTATACCATGAATTTTTAATTTCATATGGCAATGAATGAGATGGAGTCGATTTTACATGTTTTTTTGTACATTTTGATTAAAAAACAGAATTTTTCATATTGTAACTTGTCAAAAAAATTGCGCTATGCTATTATGAACAGTAATCAGCAGTAATTCAATATAAAATAATTTGTTGAAGACCAAATTCGGTCGATTTGATTAATAATACCTTGTACAATTGACACCATGCCCAATGAATTTGTAGAACACGTGCACAATAATTACAGTGCTTAATAGAATCATGCACAATTGACATCATGCCTTTGTAACTTAAAACTAAAATCTTAAAACTATTCCAAAAACACCAATATAAAGACGGACTACGAGCATAGAAGTAGGTCATGTAAAAACAACCCCTTCAAAACCAAAACCACAATTGCAATAAAACAAGCAAAATCTTGGAAAACCAAGGCTCGAAAAATCCATGCAACTCTTAGAGAAACAAGCCTCGCATAAACGATAATTCGCATGTTGCATCTTACGATTTGACGTGCTCGTACGCTCCTGAGTAAGGCATGATTTGAGAAACCGGTTATATTTGGCCGCGAATCCGCGATTGCCTATGTTCATCGTGCGCGAAGGGCGATAATAGCATCAGCGAGCGATGATTTTTTGGTAGGCGGAGGAGAAGAAATTGGAGAAAGAGCGAGGAGCGATTCGCGCGAGTACGTGCATTATTACATGTGATCGTGGTTACAAGGGGCATTGAATGAACGACGGCCACCACTGGCATAGCATAGAAATGGAAATCAGAACGGCCGTCCCGTCACTTTCCGTTCGACGCTATTGCCTTACCCACAGATGCCGGGCTTCTCGCGCAGTTTCGTCAGGCCTGCCAAGCACGCCATCGTAAACTCACGTTTACCCTTTTTTACCCTATTTCCAGGGACTCTTTTTAGCAAGGGTGCAACTCTCTCAGATCAACCTGGATCAACCCTACTGAAAAAATCTAATTGGATTTTTAGTTGGAAGCCAATTAGAGAAATGGACAGTTTACCAATTGAAAATCTAGCAGGATTTCCAGTTGGAAATCCAATTCGATTTCTTTTGGGAAAACTTAAATGAAATTCCAGTTGAAAATCCAAGTGGATTTGTAATTGGAAATCTAACAAAACTTCTACTTGGAAATCGAATTGAATTTTTTGGGGGGGAATCGTAAATAAAATTCTAGTTGAAAATCTAAATAGATTTTTAGTTGGAAATTCAACGAGATTTCCAATTAAAAATCCAATTGGATTTCTTTTAGGGAAACTTGAATGAAATTCCAGTTGAAAATCCAAGTGGATTTATAGTTGAAAGTCAAACAAGATTTCTACTTGGAAATCTAATTTGATTTCTTTTAGGAAAACGCAAATGAAATTTAAAAAACCCTCATAAATGAAAAATGAAGAATTCTAATAAATAATAGAAAATTATACAAAATTTGGAAAATACTTGAAACTACGAAAAATACTGGAAAAATCAAGAACATTTTTAGGGTACTAGAAATCCATGACAATAGTTTTTTCTGAAAAATCTATATAATGTTGAATTCTAGAATATGAAATTGAAAAATTCCTATACATGAAAAATTGGGAATTGTGAAAAGTACCAGAAAATGATACAAAATTTGAAAAATACCTGAAACTACGAAAAATACCGGAAAAATCAGGAAAATTCTTATGGTACTGGAAATCTATGACGATAGTTTTTTCTGGAAAATCTATAAAATTTTGAACTCCAGAAGATGAAATTAAAAAAATCTCTGTAGATGAAAAATTGGGAATCGTAAAAAATACTAAAAAATGACACAACATTTTTAAAATACTTGAAACTACGAAAAATACTGGAAAGATCAGGAAAATTCATGTGGTTCTAGAAATCCATGAAAATAGTTTTTTCTGGAAATCTATAAAATTTTGAATTCTCGAAGATGAAATTTGAAAAATTCTTATAGATGAAAATTTGGGAATAATTAAAACTATTAGAAAATGACACAAAATTTTAAAAATACGTGAAACTACGAAAAATACCGGAAAAATCAGGAAAATTCTTAGGATAATTGAAATCCATGACAATAGTTTTTTCTGAAAAATCTATAAAATTTTGAATTCTAAAAGATGTAATTAAAAAAATCCCTATCGATGAAAAATTGGGAATTGTAAAAAATACTAGAAAATAACACAAAATTCTAGAAATATCTGAAACTGCGAAAAATACTGAAAAAATCAGGAAAATCCTTAGGGTACTAGAAATCTATGACAATAGTTTTTTCTGAAAAATCTATAAAATTTCGAATTCCAGAAAATGAAATTTAAAAAATCCCCGTAAATGAAATATAAAGAATTTTAAAAAATAATAGAAAATGCTGCAAAATTTTGAAAATACTTGAAACTACTAAAAATACCGGAAAAATCAGGAAAATTTGTGTGGTTCTAGAAATCCATGATAATAATTTTTTCTAAAAATCTATGAAATTTTGAATTCCAGAAGATGAAATTGAAAAAATCGCTATAGATGAAAAATTGGGAATTGTAAAAAATACTAAAAAATGACACAGAATTTGAAAAATACTGGAAAAATCAGGAAAATTCTTGTGGTACTAGAAATCCATGATAATAATTTTTTCTGAAAAATCTATAAAATTTTGAATTCCAGAAGATGAAATTTAAAAAATCCCCGTAAATGAAAAATTAAGAATCCTAAAAAGTAGCAGAAAATGAAAAAAATTTGAAAAATACTTGAAATATCGAAAATAACCGGAAAAATCAGGAAAATTCTTAGGGTACTGGAAATCCATGACTATAGTTTTTTCTGAAAAATTTATAAAATTTTGAATTTCAGAAGACGAAATAAAAAAAATTCTCATAGATTAAAAATAGGTAATTCTAAAAAATGATACAAAACTTAAAAAAATACTTGAAACTTTGAATAAAATAAGAATAGAAGAAATAAATAGTAACTATGAATAGAAATTCAGACAATAGTTTTTTTTGAAAAATCTATAAAATATTGAATACCGGACAATGAAATTTGAAAAAACCCACTTAGATAAAAAATTAAGAACTCTTAAAAATAATAGAAAATGATACACAATTTTAAAAGTGAACATCCAATTGAATTTATCTTAAAAAACCTTAAATGAAAATTCAGTTGATAATCGTGGACCTGAATATAGTATTAAAAAATAGAAATAAATTACAAATAGTCCTTAGATAAATATTAAATTATTTTATAAATAGAAATATATAACATGTTCGATAATTTTTTAAAATCCTAAAGTTTCTTCATATTCTCAAATGTTTCAGAACTCTAGAAAGTCAAACTTACTCAGAATCAATAATAATTTAGGAATTCACGTGCATTACAATTGGGAGATATGATAAAAAAAATTATATTATTGAAATTAAATATAAATTAAAATTAAAAATTAGAATAATTAACTTAATTTCATTTTAATTTAATTGCACATCTTCACGGAAAAAAATCTACTTTAGCAGCTAAAATATATTTCAACACAATTTGACAAAACGAATTTTTTTGCAATAGTAACTAATTTTTTTGTTGCCAGAGCACAATCATTGTGCATAAAATCCTATTGCATAGTAATTTTTCTCTAGTAGCAAAAAAGATTTGTTGAGGCAACTAAAAAATAAACTACATCTGCAAAAAATGCAATCTATCAAATCCTGTTTTTTTCGTGTTTTAATCGCCATTCACGATTTTGACCTTTTCAAGTCTCAGAAGTCTGGAAATTCAAAACCCGAGATTCCTGAAAGTAGGAATTATCGAATTCGAAAAAGTTCAGAAATTTTATGTTTCTCATAATTCTTGTATTTTTCGAGATTTTTGGAATCTTGAGTTCCCTTTCATTCACTCAATTTCTTTGAGACTAATAGATATTTTCGGATAGCGTTTTGGAGATGTCAGTAGTAGACAGAAATACATTTCATGTGCTCTTAAGTGGGCTGTTCACATATAGCGTAATCATTTTCTATATATGTGCCATTTGTATCTGCCCAATCTCAGTATATAACATGTGGACAGTCCCTAGAAAGAAGTGAAGATTTCTGATTGGATTTAAAAGGCTAAGAGAAATAGAATTTAATGATTTCTTTTTTTTTTAAGTTTTTTAAAAAGTCTTTTAAAAAGTTTCAAAAATTACTTGATTAGATGATTTTTCATAATCACCTTTTTATGTTTTTATACTTTGATGAGTATTTAATTACGTTCACTCTTAAAATGTTTAATTTTAGTTTTAAAAACCAATTATTCAAAATAACAACTTTTGACTATTCAAGGAATTGTTTTACAAAAATTGTATGTAATGCAGAAAGTGAGTTCCAAGTTTCGAAAAATATTTTTCGCTGCGCTAAGTGTTTTTTAGGTGCGTCAATTCGTCATTGATTCCACCCGTTTCGAACGTTCTATATTTAATGTTCGCGTCACCAATTCAAGATTCTTTTACGAAAAACAACATCTATCATAATTGATGTTCCAAACAGTTCTCCAAATTAATTTTTTACCCGAGTGATTAAATCATCATAGTCTACATCCTCGAACTTTGATAATTCGCAAAAAACGCGCCAACATGATTTGCAAAAAAAAAAAACAAAACAAAAAAGTTGACTACTTGTCAACTTGGATGAGATAATTTATACTATGTAATCAAGTATTTATCAATAAATACGTCATATTTTATCACCAAAAGAGACGCAGTTTGCTACGTAATGAAGTAACGCTCATAGTCCTCAATATAATTACATTTCCTGATGTATTGTAATTATGGTTAAACAATTACTGAACTTGAATTTATTATGCATTATACATATGATAATGATTTTTCAAAAGATTTGTGAATGACGAAGAAAAAGCTACGACTTTGTTACGATTTTTTACCTGTTTTATAAACAGTTTTTTTCATTAATAGATAAATAGCTACATAGATATAGCTAATAAAAAATCAAAACAGAAATAGTAGGACACCACAATGTCGAAAACGGAATGACCAAAGATTTTTATGTCCATCAAATTTAATGTACAAATTTTCTTATTGTTGTATAATATTGTTTATGTTTAGAATCTCAAATTTTTGAAAAAATGTAAAACTTAAAATATTCTGAATAGTCGATAATTTTAAAAGTATACAATATAAATTTTGTATATTGTAATCATTTTCATATTTTTTGGAAAAGTGTATGGTTTTTTCAATTTTATGAAAAAAATTCAAAAACTTGGAAGTATTGAAAAATTTCGAAAGATTATTATAAGTAACATAAATTTTTATGAATTTTTTTCGATTATTATTGTTAAAATATAAATAAAATGAAAAAGCATCGGAATAATTTTCCAGATTGCTGTAAATCCGAAAAATTCGAATAATTTGTTGAATTTCAGATTATGTTGATAAACTTTGTACATCGGGAAAAATTTTTAATTCCGAAAAATTACAGAAACGGTTTAATAAACTACATTTTTAAATATAAAAAAATGTTTCATCATACAGATACAGTCCAAAATTCTTTGAATTTCAAAAATAATCTAGACCATAATATGGCTACTTTGAAAAATGTTAGGTATTTGTTAACAATTATAATGGTTCGGTTAAACTAGAATTTAATAATTGATGGATTTTTGCGTGGTATTTTTTGGTATTTCATTTTCTTATTATTATAAAGTTTTTTGAAATCAAAAATTGATCCTTACACAAAGATGTTATATAATTGTGAAAATTCAATTAAAATTAGGAGTTTCAAAAAATTTCCACAAATTCCGTAAACTGATTAAAACTACGACAAGTTCGAAGAATTACAATTTGTTAGTTTTTTTCCTAGTTTCTATTTTTTTATTAGTAAATAAATAATAATTGTTTTTAATTTGATAAGTAATTTCAAGAATTACAGAGATTGTTCATAAATTTTGTGTATTGTAATCATTTTCATATTTTTTGGAAAAGTGTACGTTTTTTTGAATATCATGAAATAATATCAGTAAGTAAGTATTGAAAAAATTTCTCATAATTATAAGTAACATGAATTTCAATGAATTTTTTTCGATTATTATTGTTAAAATATATGAAGAAAATGAAAAAGCATTAGGATAATTCTCCAGATTGTTGTAAATTCTATAAAATTTAAAAAATTTGTTGAATATTAGATAATACATATGTTCATATACTTTGTACATCGTGAAAAATTTTTCAATTCCGAAAAATACAGAAACGGTGTAAAATACTACATTTTTAAATATCAAAAAATGTTTTATCATACAGATACAATACTAAATTGTTTAAATTTCAAAAATAATCTAGACCATAATATGACTTTGAAAAATGTAAGGTACTTGTTAAAAATTTTAATGTTATGGTTAAACTAGAATTAAATAATAATTGATTTTTGCGTGGTATTTTTGGGTATTTCATTTTCATATCATTATAAAGTTTTTTGAAATAAAAAATTGATCCTTGCACAAAGATATTATATAATTGTGAAAATTTGATTAAAATTTGGAGTTTCAGAAAGTTTCCACAAATTTCGTCGAGTTGTTAAAAAATACGACAATTTCCAAGAACTGCAATTTGTAAGTTTTTTTCCTAGTTTTAATTTTTTAATCGAAAAATAAATAATAATTATTTTTAATTTCATAAATAATTTGAAGAATAACAAAGATTGTTCATAAATTTTGTTTATTGTAATCATTTTCATATTTTTTGGAAAAGTGTACGTTTTTTTTAAATTTTATGAAAAAAATTTCAAAAATTCGGCAGTATTGTAGAGTTACGAAAAATTATATTATAAGTTACAGTAATTTTAATGATTTTTTTTTCGATTATTATTGTTTAAATATAAAGGAAATGAAAAAAAAATTAAGATAATTCACCAGACTGTTGGAAATTCAAAAAATTCGAATAATTTGTTGAATTTCAGATAATGTTGATAAACTTTGTACATCGTGAAAAATTTTTCAATTCCGAAAAATTACAGAAATCGTGCAATATGCTACATTTTTAAATATCAAAAAATGTTTAATCATGCAGATACAGTCCAAAGTTTTTGAAATTTAAAAAAAATTTCAGAGCATAATATAACTTTGAAAAATGTTAGGTATTTGTTAAAAATTTTAATGTTTCAGTTAAAATAGAATTTAATGGTTGATTGATTTTTGCATGGTATTTTTGGGTATTTCATTTTCATACTATTATAAAGTTTTTTGAAATCAAAAATTGATCTTCGCACTAAAATGTTATATAATTGTAAAAATTCAATTAAAATTTGGAGTGTCGGAAAACTTCCACAAATTTCGTAAAGTTGTTAAAAATTACGACAATTTCCAAGAACTACAATTTGTAAGTTTTTTTCCTAGTTTCAATTTTTTTATAAAAAATAAATAATAATTATCTTTAATTTTATAAGTAATTCGAAGAATTACAGATATTGTTCATAAATTTTGGGTATTGTAATTATTTTCATATTTTTTGGAAAAGTGTACGTTTTTTTGAATTTTATGAAAAAATTTCAAAAATTTAGAAGTATTGAAAAAATTCGAACAATTATAAGTAACACAAATTTTAATGAATTTTTTCCGTTTATTATTGTTAAAATATAAAGAAAATTAAAAAGCATTAAGATAATTCTCCAGATTGTTGTATATTCTATAAAATTTAAATAATTTGTTGAATTTTAGATAATATATTATACTAATAGACTTTGTACATTGTGAAAAATTTTTTGATTTCGAAAAATTACAGAAACGGTGTAATATGTTACATTTTTAAATATCAAAAAATGATTTATCATACAGATACAGTCCAAAATTCTTGAAATTTCAAAAATAATCTAGACTTTGAAGAATGTAAGGTATTTGTTAAAAACTTTCATGTTTTGGTTGAACGTTAATTTAATAATAATTGATTTTTGCGTGTTATTTTTGGGTATTTCATTTTCATATTATTATAGTTTTTTAAAATCGAAAATTGATCCTCGCACAAAGATGTTATATAATTTTAAGAATTCAATTAAAATTTTAAGTTTTAGAAAATTTCCACAAATTTCGTAATAATAGTTAAAAATTACGACAATTCCCAAGAACTGCAAATAGATACGTTTTTTTCCTTGTTTTCATTTTTTAATAAAAAATAAATAATATTTATTTCTAATTTTATAAGTAATTCTTCGATTTACAGATATTGTTCATAAATTTTGTGTATTGTGATCATAATCATTTTTTTAAAAAAAGTGTACGTTTTTTTAAATTTCATGAAAAAAATTTTAAAAATTCGGCAGTATTGTAGAGTTACGAAAAATTATATTATAAGTTACAGTAGTTTTTATGAATTTTTTTTTTGATTATTATTGTTAAAATATAAAAAAAATGAAAAAGCATTAGGATAATTTTCCAGATTGCTGTAAATCCAAAAAATTCGAATAATTTGTTGAATTTTAAATAATGTTGATAAACTTTGTACATCGCGTGGAAAATTTTTAAATTCTGAAAAATTACAGAAACCGTGTAATATACTACATTTTTAAATATTTCTAAAAATGTTTCATCATACAGATACAGGCCAAAATTTTTGAAATTTTTAAAATAATTTGGAGAAGAATATAAAAACCTTAGGTATTTGTTAAAAATTTTAATGGTTCGTTGAAACTAGAATTCATTAATTAATTGGTTTGTGCGTGGTATTTTTGGGTATATTTCATTTTAATATAATCATAAAGTTTTTTGAAATCAAAAATTGGTCCTCGCACAAAGATCTTACATAACTGTAAAAATTCAATTAAAATTAGGAGTTTCAGAAAATTTCCACAAATTTCGTAAACTGTTAAAAATTACAATTCCCGCATGAACTGTAATTTATAAGTTTTTTTCCTTGTTTTAATTCTTTTTACATAAAATAAAAAAAATTTTGTAGAATTTTGCATTTTACATGTTTTTTGTATACTATATTGTAAATATGTTATTCACAAACATATCTCAAACATATCATATGTAAACAATATTTCCCAAAATTGGTATAATTTAGTTTTATAATATCTTTTGGACGTCATACATTTTATTTGACATAACGTACTTTTGGACATTATGTCTTGGACATTACGCTACCCAATCAATTGCATTAGGATAATGTTTTTCGATGAAGTAGCCGTGATAATAAATACGAAAATACGTGTGTAGTAATAAAAATTCTAACTATGTTTTTTCAATTGTAGAAAAATGATAATGTATTTTATAATAATTTATCACCGATCAAAATTAACTATTTTTAAAATATAATTAATCTTGTTCAAAATAGCACCAATCGAAATAATAGTTTAAAAAATAATAATACTGTACAATTCCAAATAGATTAAAAAAAGACTGAATTATTAACTGATCTGATCTAGTTATTTGATATTCACACCGAGTGTACGCCACGTATAATAGAATGGGCCCAAGTCATACCACGTATGTCGAATTTACTACGCGGATACTAGGCCCTTAAAAATATTCTTTTCATGTTTCTTGGATTTGACGAAGCTAATTTATAAGCTTATTTTTTCCTTGAACAGGCTCCAACAAACAATGACTAAAACGATGGATAAATTCGTCGTTTCAAAAAAAAGTTGAAATTTTAAGATTTTTGTAATAGAAACTTTTCTTATGAAATTGAATATAAATTTATAAATGTTGAATATTAATTTATAATGTTTTTAATTTAATTTATTTATTTTTAATTAATTAATTGATAAACATTAAATAATTTCTTATACACTTGATGTATGTATAAGTTATGATGATGATGATGTATGAGTTATAATGTGTATGGTTTTTTTTGTTTTCAACAAATTATAATTGACAATAAGGAAAACAGTAAGTTTTTTTCCTCGTAGTTTTGTTTTTGTTTCTGTAATGATTGTGAAGAATTGTTTTTGAACAAGACGAACGTGATTTGAAAGCCAAGATTTAATTCGCAGCGTGGTGAATTTGCATTCGAAATCGGCAGAAACTGACGAAAATTATTGTGGCGTGCGATATTGCCATGTAACGAAACGTGGAACAGCACGGAATCGCTGGCAATTTTAAAACGCTTCGGAATGAAACCAGTTTCTCTTCGATTTCATTCCGACCCGTCGCACGGGAGGAAGTATTGTACATAATTTCGTTCTCAAGTTTCAAGCGTCTCTTAATTGCTTTTTTACGAATCCTTGTTTCCGAAGAACCCACGCAAATGGTGGTTTTTCCAAAAACTTATATGAAAAGCTCCAAAAATTCCAGAATCACAAAGTTCTCCAAAGTATCCAAAATTGGAAAAAAAATTAAATTTAAACGTATTTTTTTGTTTTTTTGTTTTTTTTTTTTTTTTTTTTTTCATATTATAATTATTTATATAGTAATAATATTGGGAAAAGTCGAAAACACATTCAGTTTTTTCATTATTTTTTATTATTTTTTATTATACATTACTAATTGAAATAACGACATTTTATTTTATATTATAAAATTACTTTATTTAAAGATATTGAAAAACTCATAAAAAAAAGATCTAATGCAGTTTTTTTATATAATAATTAACAATAGTTTACTTCAAATAAGATTTTTCATCAACATTTCAAACGATTCGTTATACAAATGAAATCAACCTTAAATTTTCGTCATCTCCCGAAATTCCAAGGAAATCATTTCATATTCTTGTTCTCTTTCAAGTTTTTTAAGGGGGAATTTAGATCCATTTAGTTCGAATGAAAAATCTTTTTTTCTAGCCCTTGAGTTTTATTGCCAGGAAATCTTATCTTCATCGAAAAAGTAGGGAAAAAGGCGGATCGAACGAAAGAAGTAATAAATATTCGTTTCGTGCGCATGTCGAGGGTCCAAAAGGCGCTAAAAATACGTGGCTCAACGAATAAGTGATCAAAATTCACGCTTCAGAAGCAAAGTTTTGTCTTTTTTAAATCAATGGGAATTTGTTATTATACTGTTTTGATTTATCAGATTTCCTCTTCGCTGTTGTTGCTATTTTTGTTTGATTGAGTACGGTTATGTCGAAAACACTATGTCCAGAACATAATTTCCAAGTTATAATGTCCAAGACATAATGTCCAATAGTACGTTATGTCCAAAAAATTATATGGTGTCCAAAAAATATTATAAAACCAAATTCTACCAATTTTGGGAAATATTGTTTACATGTGACATACTTGAGATATGTTTGTGAATAGCATATTTACAAGAGTATAAGCAAGAAATTTAAAAAAAACATGTAAAATGCAAAATTGTACAAGTTTTTTTTAATTTATGTAAAAAAATTAAAACTAGGAAAAAAACTTACAAGTTATAGTTCTTGAAAATTATTGTAATTTTTAACAATTTACAAAATTTGTGGAAATTTTCTAAATCTTCAAATTTCAATTGAACTTTTAAAATTATACATATAACATCTTTGTGCGACGATAAAATTTTGATTACAAAAAGCTTGAAATAAAATGAAATACCCAAAAATACCACGCAAAAATCAATCAATTATTAAATTCTAGTTTAACCCAGCCATTAAAATTTTTAACAAATAACCATTATTTCTCAAAATTATACATTGATCTAAATTATTTTTAAAATTTCAAAAATTTTGGGTTGTATCCATATCATGATACATTTTTTCATTTTTGGAAATGTAGTATATTACATGGTTTCTGTAATTTTTCGGAATTGAAAAATTTTTCACGATGTACAAAGTTTATTAAAATTATCTGAAATTCAACAAATTATTCAAATTTTACAGAATTTGCACCAAACTGGAGAATTATCCTAATGTTTTTTTATTTTCTTTATATTTTAACAATAATAATCCAATTAAATTTATCGAAACATCAGTAACTTATAATAATTTTTCATAATTTTTCAATAGTTCCGAATGTTTGAAATTTTTTTCGTAAAATTAAAAAAACCTACACTTTTCCAAAATAGTACATTATGGAACGTAGTGCAAGGGTCGAATTTGGCGAAGACCAGGGTTCAGGCCCGAGGCGAAGCCGAGGGTTTGAATCGTCTTCGCAATATGAGACACTTGCACTAAGTTACATACAGTATTTTATGCAATTCTAGTCTCAAAGCCCATCCAAATGTAAAACTTTGAGGTTAGAAGTGCGTAAAATATGAAAATGATCACAATACACAAAATTTATGAATAATGTCTGTAATTCTTCGAATAATTTATAAAACTTAGAAAAAATAGTTTTATTTTTTATTAAAAAATGAAAACTAGGAAAAAAAGTTACAAATTGTCGTTCTTGAAAATTTTCATTGATTGATTGAAAATTTTCATAATTTTTAACAATTCATGAAACTTGTAGAAATTTTTTTGAAATTCCTAATTTTAATTGCATTCTTACAATTGTGTAACCATTTTTGTGCGAGGGTCAATTTTTGATTTCCAAAAACTTTATAATCATAAGAAAATTAAATACCCAAAAATACCACGCAAAAATCAATCGATCATAAAATTATATTTTAACCGAAACATTCAGATTTTTAACAAATCAGGCCGGTGCGCAGGGGGGGGGTTGTAACCCCCCCCCTTGGACAATTTTTTCCCGTAAATTTCCACGAACAGTTGAATACTCATTCTAAAGTTTCAGTTTTTTTGTTAGAAATCAGGGTCAAAAAAGTTTGACCTTTTTTTTTAGACATCAAATTTGAAAGTTTGACGACCTTTTTTTTAGACGTCATATTTTCATGAAACCCCCCCTAACGGTAAATCCTGCGCACGGGCCTGTAACAAAACCTAACATTTCCCAAAGTTATATAATGGTCTAGATTATTTTAAAATGTTCAACAATTTTGGACTGTATCTGTATTATGAAACATTTTTTGATATTTAAAAATGTAGCAAATTACACGGTTCCTGTAATTTTTCGGAATTGAAAAATTTTTCACGATGTACAAAGTCTATTAACATACCTATTATCTGAAATTTAACAAACTATTCGAGTTTTATAGAATTTGCAACAATCGGGAGAATAATCCTAATGCTTTTTTAATCTATTTATATTTTAACAATCGTAATCGATAAAAATTTGTTTAAATATCTGTTACTTATAATAATTGTTCGTAATTTTTCAATACTTCCGAATTTTTGAAATTTTTTTCATAAAATTAAAAAAACGTACATTTTTCCAAGAAAAATGAAAATGATCACAATACACAAAATTTATGAACAATATCTGTAATTCGAAGAATGACTTATAAAATTAGAAATTATTATTATTTATTTTTTATTAAAAAATGAAAACAAGGAAAAAAACTTACAAATTGTAGTTCTTGAAAATTGTCGTAATTTTTAACAACTCTACGAAATTTGTGGAAGTTTTCTGAAACTCCTAATTTTAATTATATTTTTACAATTATGTAACATCTTTGTGTGAGGATCAATTGTTCATTTCAAAAAACTTTCTAATAATATGAAAATGAAAAAAAAACCACGCAAAAATCAATTAATTAATAAATTCAAGTTGAACCCAACCATTACAATTTTTAACAAATACCTATTATTTCTCAAAGTTATATTATGGTCTAGATTTTTTTTTTAATTCAAAAATTTTGAGTTGTATCCATATGATGAAACATTTCTTGATTTTTGAAAATGTATTATATTACATGGTTTCTGTAATTTTTCGGAATTGAAAAATTTTTCACGATTTACAAAGTTTATCAAAATTATCTGAAATTTAACATTATTCGAATTTTTTGAATTTCCAACAATCTGGAGAATTATCTTAATGCTTTTTCATTTTCTTCATATTCAAACAATAATAATCGAAAAAAATTCATAAAAGTTTATATTCCTCATTATAATTTTCCAAAATTTTTCAATACTTCCAAGTTTTTTAAATTTTTTCATAAAATTTAAAAAACCATACACTTTTCCAAAAAAATGATAATGATCACAACATACAAAATTTATACTGTCTACTTATATAATTATCGACTATTTAGAAAATTGTCAGTTATTCAATTTTTTCAAAACTTTGAAACTTCAAACATAATAAACACTACTCAAAGATTTAAGTTAGACTACAATTATTAGAAAATTCGGACATTTAATTATATTGGCATAACAATCTTTAGTCATTACAGTTTGGACATTGTGGTGCCCTACCAATGCAATTTGGTAAACGATTCATTGTTTATTATTTCAATTATCAACTTTCTTCTTCAAAATTTGTCGTTTTTAACGAAAAAAAAAAGAATTTCAAGCAATGTGAATAGCGCAAAGAATCGAGGATCGCAAAGAGGTGTCAGCGATTCGACACGACTGACGTAGGCATCGCCCACATCTTGGGTTTTCAGTTGTGAATTAATTATGTTTCCATGTTAAAACTCGTCCCACTTCGAGGAATCTACGAACCAACGGAAAAAGTATCGTCTATCGAATCGGATGTTATTCTCTATTCTACTGTCTATTTCATTTCTGAATTTTTTTTTTATTTTTTAAATTTGGACATTCATGAAAGAATAAAATTCATCAAGATTTTAAAAAATCACTTATATGGCAATAACCATGTAATATAAAAATAAAATAATGAAAATTGTTGTAATGACGGTCGAATAAACGCTTGTAAAAATTTTCATGTCGAAAGTCGAAAAAATCGAAAGAATGCGCGAGTTAATAAAATTTGCAAGGCGCATTGTGCGACGCCGCGTGACACGCAAAGTTGGATCAAGTCCATAAGAAAAGGACTCGGTATGTTTGTCGCGGATAAATTACTTCGATTACTTAACTATGTTGTTGAGGCTATTCGTACTTGGCTTTCAAATAGTCTTTTCACCTTTTTTTCTATTCGCCTTTTTTGTCTATTTCTAGGCTTAACTCACCATATCCAATCATAATCTATTATCAATCGTTCCAGCTATCATTTGCAATTACTTATCACAATTCCAACAAAATTCCAAGCGAAAATAATCAACATTTATCATATCACTTGCATGCAATTCATGAATTAAATAAATTAAGTACTTTTAGTTTGATTATATTTTTCGAGTGTTTTTTTTTGAGATCGCCACAGTTTTGAGTTTTGTTTCTTGAACTGTTTTTCATAGAAAATTAACGACTTATCTGTAAAGTTGGAATTTTACAAACGAGCTCGGGAAAACTTTGCACCCGTCCTGATTCTGTTTCTAATCCTTTCACTTCTATCTTTAATTATTCGGATCGCAGAAAATATGACTCTAAACAAGTGTGATTGCGCATGTGTAATGCGCTAGCGAAGAATTGTTTTATTTATTTATTTTTTTTTATGAAATTCCTCGTCAACCGAGAGAAGGTCGTTCAGAGATTTTTTTTTTTTTATTCACAGAAGTATTTCAGTATTTCCATATATTATATAAAAGTAATTTCAAATTATAATAATTGATGAACTATCTTGATAAATTTTCGTATGAAGAATTAAATAATTTAAATCGAAAACTTTGCTTCTCACTTAATTTGCGAATTAGAACTAACGACCAATTCAACTTTCGAGCCAAGAAAACACGCATTTGCAAAAGAAATCAGCAGTAAATTGTAATGAGAACGTACCTGCATCACTTTTACTGTTTTTCTCACTCAAGCCGTGCCAACTTGGAAGCATTTTGCCACTTGAATAAACAATTGCACCTTTCTGACAAAGTACTAACGGTACGAACACATCAAGTCAAATATCACATTCTTTGCCATTTTTATTTTCAGGTTTACTTCGAAAAAAACAGAATTACGTTGGTGACGCCGAAGAAAATTAAAATTTTTATTCTGTTCCTTAGAAGTCTCAAAAACTGCAAAAGAATTGTTGAAAAACAAATTAATTTTATCCGAAAAATAAGCTGATATATAAAAAGATATATAAAAAAGATATATAAATATATAAAAAGATATATAAAAAATTTATGACGATTTTCATAAATTGAGGGCCCGGAAGACAATACAGCGGGAGCGCTCGACCTAGTAAGTAAGGGAGGGGGCATAACGCGAAGATCCGATCAAAAGGAAGAAGAAAACTAAATATTTCAATAAAACTTTTTAATTTTTTAACTCGCCATAACTCCGGAACTAAGTATTAAAATAAAATGAAATTTGGACACATGATTCTTCTTACTTTCGCGATGCCCTCAAAGTGCAGAAAAACTCATTGACATTATTTGTGGCGTGGACCGTAAAAAGGGACCTAAGGACCAAACTCGTTTGGGCCTACTTTCTAATGCTCTTGAGTCAGATAATGTGCCAAAACGATTTTGGTCCTTAGGTTCCTTTTCACGGTCCACGCCACATTTATTTATTGTTAAAATAACAATAAACTATGATATTAAATATTAACCCAAAACCTCGAGATTTTCAAAACTTTTATTTACAAGTTTTCTTTATTATAGAGCAAAGAAGTCTCCATAAGAATTTCATGTTGATTGCATTATTATTATAGCCGCAGTATGAATGAATCAATGACCGCGCCGAGTTATAATATATGTATATATATATATATATATATATAATGCCAGTGAATTTTTCTGCACTTCAAGAGCATCGCTAAAGTAAGAAAAATTATATGTCCAAATTTCATTTCATTCCAATGTCTAGTTCCAGAGTTATGGCGAGTTAAATAAAAAAAGTTTATTG
>JAPYZL010133980.1:0-11449 GCA_030522825.1 Platygaster orseoliae
TATTTCATTATGATAAAAGTAGCCAAATATAATACACCACATCATTAAAACCGTGGTTAATATACTTCTTTGTCAAAATCGGAAATCTCCCAATGAAAAATCAAAAAATTAATTCGTAACTATGTGTCACTTAGTCAAGCTCTGTGATTCAAATCCTCCAGTTTTATTGTTGATAGGTCCAAAATTGAGGAATTGAAAGATGAAGTACACTTTTTTAACTATTGGTTAAAGATATCAAATATAACTTAAAATAATTGTTACACAATTATAAAAAATTTTTTGTCATAAAAAGCACAAAGATGTTATTATCACGTAATAAAAAACATATTGCAGTTTTTTATCATGAATTTTCCGCAGTATCAGCTGAATAACAACTGAAAATAATTTACGACAGAGAGACATTGTTGATGGCCTATTTCATTAATTACATAATATTACCGAAAATCGTATTAAATATTCTGCGAAATTGGTTCAAGTTTCCGTCGACAAACAAAAACGAATTTTCCTCTCGCTTGTAATATGAATATTTTTTCGAGTATGCTTTGAATCCTGTTTTACTTTGAAAACATTTACATGAAACACGCTTGCAGATTATGGAATTTGATACCAAAACAACCGTGATTCTGCATTTCAAAATTCAATTACATTACCCTTGAATTTATCGAATTTGAATACTTCGATGAAATCGTGAATAACTTATGAAAAAAAGCGTCCTTAATTAATGAAAATGATTTTAAAAATTGAAAAGAATTTTTATTTACAAAATAGAGATGCGAATTTCAAAAAACTATTAATCATCTTCGAAATTTTTTAGTTATCTCACTTGTTACGAATGTTTAAGAAATTATTTGCATTTTTGAATAAAACAAGTCAGAGTGGAATTTCAAAAATATATCAAGATTACTTCAGTGTTTATGATGCAAATTTAACGTCGCAAATTATATAACTATAATAGGACCGAATCGTGCAACAAACAGATGAGTAACTGTTTTCCTAAGCAAACGAGCAGCGTTAGTGTAACGTACTTTTAAGTCAAACAATATCCTAGAACTTCTAAAACATGAACTGCCACCCCGCATTAACCCGAATCCCGAAATGAGCTTTCACTCAAAAACTTTGCAGTTCTCTAAATCTCAACAGAAACAAGGACTTCATTTGTTTACATTTGTGTATTTCTAAAGTACTGACAATTAGGAGTAACAAAATTTTGCATAGAAGAATCCATTATTTATCACTTTTAAACAGTGTTTTCTGTGGAATTTTTTTATTTTAAGCTATTTCTAAAAAAAAGAAGGAATATAAAATTTCAATGATGCTTTAAACAGCCATTAAAAAAAGGTTGCACTTCATAAAAATAACAACTGACATGCAAAAAAATGAAACTAATAGGAAACTTCTGTAGTTCAATTTCCTTTTTCTCATCCAGACCCTTATCATTATCCCACTCATAGGAGTCACACAAAAAAACAACATTCCTCGTCAGGAAAATAAAAACACCAATAATACCCAACTGCAAAATCACTCTACAAATCTTGAGACCGGAGACTATCTCTCTAAAACTCGAGACTCCTCGCAAAAACTCTTCATCCCCCTATAAATCTTCCCCTACTCCCTGCCGTTGCATGGAGTACGTGTGTAGCGGAAATTTTAATTAAATTCTACATAAAGCGTTTTCCTGCGAGCTCAACTTTAAGGGCGTACTCTCGATTATCAAACACCCAGTTCGCAGCACTTTTCTCATATGCTTGGGCAATAAAAGAATTTTATAGGAAACAAAAGACTGATTGAAAAAATTTTTCCAATAAGCAGCAGATCAGCTTATGGAACGCCATTAACGGGAAGACCAGCCACCGTGGAGGAATCCTCGGCGTCTTTTCCGCTGAGCGGCACACAAAGAGAGCTGCATACGATCTTAAAAGAGCTTCAATTCATCACCAATCGGATGAAAAAAGCTGACAGCGACTCTGAAATTATTAGCGATTGGAAATTCGCGGCCATGGTTGTCGATAGGTAAGTGGAATGATAATAAAAAAGAAGGTATTGATTGTTTATCCACTTGTGAGGATCAGTTTTACCATTGAATTCGTGGGTTATGGCGCGAGCCGAAGATGAGCGTTGCGATCAGATTCCAATTGGATTTCCAATTGGAAATCCACACGAATATCACAAAGTAAGTTCATTTAGACCTTTCCTTCAACAGGTTTTGCCTGTGGGTCTTCACGGCGTTCACAGTGATCGCAACAATAGCCGTGTTGCTCTCCGCGCCTCACATAATCGTCCAGTAGTCGACTGCCCAAAGTACGAAATGCATTCTGGAGAAAATCAGCGTTCGAACGACGCAACCCTCTTTTCATCGGAAAAAGTAGGATATTTTCTCCGCGTCATCTGACTCGCGTTTCTTTTCTTCTCTTCCTTTTCATAGACGCGTGACCCTCTTCAGTTGCCATACCATGGGATTTTTACTTTCATAACTTTTCAAAGGTCCGTCCAATCGGAAATACGTCTTTCACAGACATGCATGTACATCGAACGTTTGGTATATCTGACTTGAAATACCTCCAAATTTACCAATTCATTTTTCGATCTAGAGACATGAACGTGTACCCTTCAACACCGTTCTAAAAAGCTCCAGAAGTGAGTCACACTCACGTGCCGCCAACCTGTTTCAGGCGGGAAAAACTGGCGTTTCCCCGGCTTTTCCGAGCCGGAAAATCGGTGAGAGCGAGACGGCCTTCTTTTCAAATGACTGCCATTACCTCGTGCCCAGGGAAAAAGCTGTGAGACGAGCGCAATAAAGACGTGACGAACGGCCACAGGACAGTCGTTTCGAATGAGGATGATAACTGCCAGTCGAAGGATCTATAATGACGATAGAAAAAAAAAGTGTTGACGATGAGGGGCAAAAACTGCAACGGGCGGAGCTTTCATCCGGAGCGATTGTTCCGAGCTGTTTCGCCTCGAAAAAAAGACACTCGGATCAGCAAATTTGGGCGTACAAAATAATCTTGAATAAACAGCTATTTTTGTTCGTCTCCCATGTTTTCACGCTCAAATCGCACCGGAGCGCGTTTCTCACCTTGACGTTGTTTTTTGTCGGTTGTTTCGTGTAATTGTTAGGTTATGATAGTTTTCGTTGTTGTGATAAAGGTTTGTGATGAGAGTATATCGACGTGTTATTTGGTGGGGTAGAACTTGGTGATCGCGAACTTTTTGAGGAAGTGGGGGAAGGAGAGATTTTGAGTTTTTGAGGGCTACCTAAGGCTTGGAAGAAAAATTGATATTTATTTCAATCCAACATCAAAATTTGAAGACTTTGAGTTCATGCTCAAAAATATTGAAGTCTGGTAGCCCTATTGGAAATCGAAGTCTGTCATCGTTTTTGATAGACGAACTCCTAATTCCATACTAACAAAAACCCTCCAAAAGAAAAAGTTTCTAAATTCGCGTCCACCTTGTTCCTCCCTATGAAACTAAAATTGTTTCTAAAAAAACGTGGAGAAATTCCATGATTTAAAAATAGGACATCAAAATCCCAGAAAGTGAGCAGTTCGAAAATTCTTCGACGCCTGATAAAGAACTGCGATTGATGAATTGAATTAGTAGATTTTCGTTGAAAGATGTAGAGTTTATAACTTGGAATGGGAATTGTGGGAAAATTCAAGGAAAATGGAGAAAATGTCAAGGTTTCACAGAGCGTGAGAAACTCTCGAGGGCAATGACGACGAGAAGACGTCGGTGAATTTTCGGGGTCGACGAAACTCCGGGCAAAATGGCAATACAAAGGCACTCAGCTCGTGAATTGTTTGTCGGAGCCCTTTAATTGCGGAACTTTCTGTCGATTTTCTAGGGGCGCGTCAACATACGCGAATCCAAAACGATATATGAGTTAAGATTGTTGGTATTTTCAAAAATATTCATGTTGTTTTTCTCAAATAAATAAACCTGTTGAAAAAATTAAGTTGAATAGACGTATAATGTACATTGAAGATTTCCTATAAAATTTTTTATTGGAAAAAATTTGTTTTGCCTCTGAAAAAATATATTTTGTATATATTTTTCAATGATTAGCTATATTGATGATATTAATCGTTTTGGTTCCTACAAAATAGGTATAATTTCGAAATTCCAATGTACACATTTCTTGTGAGTTTTCGGTGTCATATTCAAAGTATACGATGTTCCATGAACTAAAAAAAGGAAAAAAAATTAGAGCATATGAAATTATAGTTATCATTACGAATAAAAGTTTTAAACTTTAGAGATTCTGAATTTAAAAACTCCGAGTCTTCAAAACGTTAATTTGTTCCTTTTGCAAAACCACGAAAAAAAATTAAGAATAACTAAAATTCGAAATTTCAAACAAGTTTGCACATTGTTCGTTTCAAGATAAATTATTCCAATAAATCTTACATTTATTTCTGACCATGATAAATAACATTTTTAATCAAATTTCATGTGATATATTTATATATTTGTGATTTGAAAAAGAAAATCGATTAAACGTGAAGAAATAAAAGAAAAATGAGTTTGTGTCATGAAAAATATTAAACGTTGTGAATAAAATTATATATGACAATTGAAACTTTGAAATACAAAGTTTTTACAACATTTTTTTTTATTAAATATTTGCCCAAAACTGGTAAAATTTATTAAAAAATTCGAATGTATGTGATACATTATTGAATGCATTTTATTGAAATCCTAATCTAATGTAATTGAACAAGAATCTCCTTTTATTGTCGGTTTATCTATTTGACATTCATATTCAAAAATAAAAATTAAAAAATTTTGAACATCCAGAAAATACCAACAACCTAAAAAATTGCGTTTAAATCACGTTGTCCTATCGCTTAAATTGTTAATTAGTTATCTCAATCGAGGGTACAAATCGCGGCACGCAGGGCGCTCCGCGATCGATTTCACGAACCGCGAAATCAACCGAATATTTCACAATTTTCCTCGGAAAATTGCGGCTTTCGATGGAAAACTTCGTCCATTTTGTACGCGAGCATTTTCATGGTTTTCGTAGCTTAAATTTTTTCCAGCGGGGCTTTTTGAAAAAAACAAAGAAATAATAAAAAAACGCAAAACATGCCGATATCGCGCCCGAAACTTAAAACTACCAAAGTCAAAAAAACAAACCAAACTAATAATTTATATACAAATTAGGGTAATGAAAAAAAAGTGTGAAAATGGGAAGCGTGAATGTTATAACGAGAATAGCGCTCTGGTGACTTGGAATAAGGTGAATTAGACTTTATAAATAAAAGAAAATATCATTAACTATCGTTTTATATAAAAGTGGAACGTGTGGTAAAGAATGTTGATATAAAACGAAGTAAACAAAATGCATTAAATAAATAATACATAAGTGAAGGGAAAAAGTAGGCGCCGGAAAAGGCGCTGTAATGACATTTTTACGAGTTGAAGATTCACACCTAGAATGCCTCCCGATAAATAAAAGAAAGGACAAGTTGATGAGCAAAAATAACGAAATCCAAAAATCAGGCTGTGAGGGGTTGACGCTGTACATTAAATTTCGCATACGCACACGCGCAAGGCCGAAAGAAATTGGGCACGACGTTGGTCGAACTGGCCGTGAGAAAATTTCGGAAAATCGGAAAAAATTTTCTAGTGTTTTTAAATTATAATTAAAGTATGGAAAAACTTTATAAACTGCAAACTCAAAGTACAATATATCAAGATCTGAAACAGAATAAAAAAAACTAAATTTCCAGAAAACATTGCTATAAAAAAATATGAAGGATTCCTCCGAAATGTCAACCCTTTTCAAAAAGACCGTATTGAAAAATGTTTTATCATTCACTTCGGGCCGGTAATAAATTCCGATATTGCGGGACTTTCGAGCAGGCCATTAATTGCGGCAAGCCTCGTCATTTCCGCTATCAAGGTCGTATTTCATTCGCAGGCTTCTCCGATTATTGGCTGCAATTGGCGGCCGAAGATGAGCGCTCGAACCTACTTCTCGAGTCGTGACCGCTCGAAATCGCCACCGGAAGCCCTCGTTATTTATTACGGCTAATGAAAAGATCCCAGTCATTAAAATGGCACAGACCGCGCGTCTTCATCCCTCATCGAATCACCGATTTCGCCCTATTACGTCGAAAACACGTGCTACCCGACTCCCAACGATGTTACCGGTTGCATGTCAATTTATTGATAGTAATACTCAGTTTTCCACCACGTAAAGAGTCTCGGGAAATCGCATCAATTTTTTTTTATTCCTGATATCGTTAGGTTATCAAAAAATATCAGACACGTGTTTTTTCTTTTTGTAATATCTCAAAAATTGACGGAAACATTTTTTTTTTTTCGAAAAAAGTAGATACATATCTCCTTCAGGATTTTCCAATTTTTTTAGAGTAGAGAGTTGCATATTTTTTCATGTTGGTAGAATTCAATTTTTGTGATTTTCAAGTAACTGAGTTTAAGGCTTTTTTTCTCGTGGGTTGAGTGTTTTACAGAACTCAACTGATTTTCTGATTTTATTTTGGATTTCTATACATCAACTTTCTAAAATTCGATGCTCTAGGAATCAAGGTTCTATAACTTGAAGATTTTTAAAGATTTTTGGAAGAATTATAGGTATACGCAGATTTCAAGTATTTAAAGCTATATTATTGGCATTTTTTTGTTAGTTATTTTTTTTTTTAATTTTCATTGCTTTTAAAATGTTGCGCTATTTATAATGTTAAATCAAACATTCATGCTTATAATTTCATTTCAGGAAAAATTCTTTTCAAGTTATAATAATTGTTATTTTGAGTTATAAAAACTTAAAATTCTGGACTTAATTTAAAATTTACTGATTTTTTGATTTAGTATTTTGTTATCTTTATGCATTATTTTTTATCATCGTCACTTTCGTCTATTTTTCGTGAATAATTTTGTTAAGTACACTTTCTTCATATATTTTTTGAGTAGAAAAGATTCCTAGGTAGGTTATCTATTGTATTATAATTAACTTTCAGAAAAATTTTAGAATAATTGTTATTTTGAGTTAGAAAAATTAAAAAACTTATTTTTAATTTTATGATTCAGTATTGTTATTTTTATAAATTTTTTTTTATCCTCACTTTCGTCTATTTTTCGTGAATAATATTATTAAGAAAATTTCCATCGTTTACTTATTGAGTATGAAAAGATTTCTAGTTACAGTATATATTGTATTTTAATTTAGTTTCAGAAAAAATTTAGAATCATTGTTATTTTGAGTTAGAAAAACTAAAAAACTTATTTTGAATTTTATGATTTAGTATTGTTATTTTTATAAATTTTTTTACCCTCACTTTCGTCTATTTTTCGTGAATAATATTGTTAAGAAAATTTCCTTCGTATAGTTTTTGAGTATGAAAAGATTTCTAGGTAGGTTATCTATTGTCTTATAATTTAGTTTCAGACAAAATTTAGAATAATTGTTATTTTGAGTTAGAAAAACTAAAAAACCTATTTTGAATTTTATGATTCAGTATTGTTATTTTTTTTTTTTTCATCATCCTCACTGTCGTCTATTTTTCGTGAATAATATTGTTAATAAAATTTCCTTCGTATAGTTTTTGAGTAGAAAAAAATTTCTAAGTAGGTTACATTTTGTATTTTAATTTAGTTTCAAAAAAAATTCAGAATCATTGTTATTTTGAGTTTAAAAAAATTTTAATTCCTGCACTTACTTCAAATTTCATAATCCAGTATTATTATTTTAATGTATTTTTTTTTTATCATCCTCACTTTCATCTATTTTTCGTGAATAATATTGATCAAATCAAAATCAAATGATTCAGAATTAGCTATTTTTTATAACGTTCGACTCTTTTTCAACAAAGCTGCTTAATGTTCTTCAATTGGAAAATTAATCTGAAAAATTAAGTCAGTTACATGTTATTCTATACGTACATATTCGAAGATTCGATAAATTTTCTATTTTTTGTGGATATTGGAAAACGAATTCTATCTGAATTGAATTTCTTTAAAGTTGTTGACAAATTTCGATTTTTCAAAGGAAGAAAACAATGGAAAATTTTCAGAAATTGGATGGTACGTCAATTGCAACGTTATATTAATGTTGATGATTTGAAGAAGAAATGTCTGAATTTTCTCACGGTCTCGGCAAACGGGATTCCGATAATGCACAAAATAACGGCTGGATGAAATTTTCAATGTTGTAACTTTCAAGTGTGAATCATGTTAATATTGTATACATGCACTATACATATTTATGCACTTTGAGTAAATTGAAGTGAAACAATTCTAGGGGACGATTTGCAATGTAAAAGTATAGCAAAATATTAAAACAAATGAACAATATTGTAAGATAAAACGGAAGCAGCTAAAATGATCTATATAAATGAAGTAAAAGCGTTTAAATATTGAACATAGTACGAACTGTTAATAAATATTGTAATATTGAACGATTTAATAATTTAAACTAAAACACGAAGGAATTGAATTAGGTTTATACGGGCAACGCGTAGTTTGTCCTCTGTCTCCGTCTCCGTTCCTAAATATTTTTTATGCTAAAGCTTATTGTTCTTCGCAAAATAGGTTAAAAATATCAAATCCTTTCTTTCAACAATTAACGAAAATTGTCGAACTTACATCGCTGGTGTAATTTGTTTTCGATAATTTATCCGAAATCTATTTTTTTCATGTATAACTAAACTGCACAGTTCTTGTACATTTTGCTGCGGTGTTGAAAAAAATGGCTGAAATATTGTGAAAATTGAAAATCTGATTGAAAAAGAAATTTCACAAACATTCAGAATACTCTTTTTTTACTTGCGATTCCCGAAATTCAGTTTCAATTTTTTTCAAATTTCAGTCATTTTGTTTTTCAAACACTCGCTTGACTTTCTCTAAACTACAGAACAATCCTAAAATCGTGGGCAAATCTAAAAAATATCCACGCACGTGACTATGCTTGGTTCCTCAAAAACATTACTAAAATCATTGCACAAATACGGGGTATGCTTAAAAACAAAGGGGGAGGGGGGAGGGATGGGGGTAAAATAAAAAAGCCGCGCGTAATGCTCAAAAACCACTACATTAAAATGCTCGTAAGAGAGCAATTTATTGTTATTTTAATTCAACACAATGGTTTCCATATGTGCAAGTACCTTTTTACAGAGAGTCATTTAACTGTAGAACAGAACTCTGTGAAAAAAATTATACGAGGAGAAAATATTCTAGTTCGTTTATAGATTCGAATTCTATGCTGATCTGAAGGTGCTTTAAATTGAACACGAAAACTGTTGATAATACAATTGTGAGATCATGAAACTGGGAATAATTAAAAAAGGAAAACAATAGTTTTAAGTTTAAGGATCTTTAGCACTAATTTAAGGAAAATAGTGAATGCGTTAGAAAAAATTAAAAAAAGGGTTTTCATGTCTGATTGGTATTTTTAGAATGAATAGATGTCATATATGATTATATATATATGATTATATTATATAAATATGTTTGGATAGTTGGATCACATGATTAATTTAAACATGAGATTGCAAAATTTGAAATTTTTCTGTTTTTTTCATTATTTTTTGGGATCGTATGTTTTTCAAATTTTCTTAGTAATTTTTTGATGGTTGAATCAAATTTTAAATAAAATTTGAGTATGACTTTCTACATCAGGAATTTGGTTATTTGCAATAAAGGAATTCTTTTTTGCAATATTGCAACTTTTTGATTGGAATTTGATGAATTCAAAAGTCAACATCGGAAATCAAAAGTCGAAATCCTAAACACTTTTCTGATAAATCTTAATAACCTCATTTTTATTTTACAAATTTAAATTTAGTATTAAAAATTTCGGATTTCTATGATATATTTGTAAATTAACAGCTTTTCACTTTTGCATAAAGAATTTTCAATTTTTTCGTGTTTCTATACACATTCTTAACTTAAAATTTTCAGATTCATTTTTTCGCCATAAAACGATTTTCCCTGTTGAATTTGGACGTTCTTTTGATTGTGAAACTTCCTATTTTGCAATTCCAAATCTATTTATGAGAAAAAATTCCAAGTTAAAATTAACGAAATAAAAAATTCTTCATTTTTGATTCTAAACATTCATATTACAAAATCTGGCGGTGTTAAAAATAATAATTTAAATCTCTCACGTCTTCTGAAATAAAAATTTAAAAAATAATAAATTATGTACAAATTTAATTAGTGATTCATCATTCAATAATTCTATTTCATAAATTCAAAATTATGACACTTGAAACTTCAATTGAAAAATACAGAATCACTATGCAAATTTTTAAATTCGTTAACTATTTTTGCTTTATTTGTCATTACAGTTATAAAGTTGACAAAAATAATATAAAAAATTTCGTTTCGAGATTTTACACTACTATTCATATAAAATTTATTTGCATGCATTTCAACTTTTTCTTGTTTTTCAAAATTTAAAATCAAACTACTCAATCATCGGACTTCAACATGATAATATTTTTATAGCTAATCGATAATTTGAAAATTTGTACGTTATTTTTCTGGAAACAGAAACTAGTTACTGCTAATTGTAGAAATTTTGCATTAGTTTTTAAATTTCATTGCCGACCATTTTCCCGAATCCCTTTTCCCGAACAGCCTTTTTCCCGAACGATCATTTTCCCGAAAACCGTTTTCCCAAATCCGTTTTTCCGAAAGGTCTTTTTTTCGAACGGCAATTTTCCCGAAAAAACATGTTCCCGAAAAAACATGTTCCCGAAAAACCATTTTCCCGAACAGTCTTTTTCCTGAAGAATTTTTAATTTTTCCGAACGGGAAATTTTCCTATCAGCCTAATGTCTAGAAATGCCATGGTTACGCATTTACAAAATAATTGTCTAATTAAAAAACTCTTGAAAAAACTGTTGAAAAACAAACCTTTGAATTTTATATCTGAAGAAACCTAATTTGGAATTTTTACCACGAATCTTCTTATTGAAGACTCTTCTTATGAAGTTCATAAATAAATACAATTTTATTGAAGAAAAAGTGAAATTTCAATCAAAACTCGGAAAATAATACTTTCAGGAAAATTGTCGTTCGGGGACAAATACTTTCAGGAAAATGGCCATTCGGGAAATAATACGTTCGGAATAATGGCATTTCGGGAATATGGTCATTTGGGAAAATAACCGTTCGGGAACTTAGATTCGGGAAAATGACCGGGAATCTTTAAATTTATTATCTATTTTTCAAATTTTGAAAAAAATTACTTTTAGTTCAAAACTTTACAAAATTAATAACCCTCGTCAATTATTTATGAACAAATACGAATAAAGAAAAAATCTAGCCATAATTTTACTGCTATTTGGTCTAAAATTACTGTTTATTTACATAAAAATATACAGGGTGTCCCAAAGTCTGCGATAAAAAAAAATCCTGAATTCCTTTTTCAATTTCGAGTCGAAAAGTCCTTTACCACTTTTTGCAAAACTCA
>JAPYZL010133985.1:0-28994 GCA_030522825.1 Platygaster orseoliae
CTCGGTAGTGCCTAAAGGGCGGGAGGGGGGGGGGAGGTTGGAAACCACGGCCGCAGCGAGAGAGCACAGCCGCAGCATCACAGCGACGAAGAGGACGTAAAAGGAGTGGCGCGGGGGTGGAGGGGGGGGGAAGGGCGCTGAATATGGCAGAGTCGCTGGTGCATCTAGCCAGTCACGAAAAGCAGAAGGGGGGGGGGGGGGATATATATATATATTTATATACATACTTCTCTCACTCTCTCTCTCACGGGTGTGCAGAAAAAAGGGGGGTGTCGCGGGGCGAGGGAGGGCGAGAGGCGGCGGAGAAGGATAGAGCAGTTAAGTTAGTCTGTCGGTCAGTGACTGCCTGACTTTCCCGGCGCAGCTGAAGGTCAACTCTCCCCTTCTTTCTCCCACCCCTTCGCCCCCCTCCCCCCGCTGCCACTACTCCGCCCCCGGCAGGCAGACACCGCGTCTTCGTCCTATGTATGCTCCTTTTCTCGCTTTTTCTCTTGCTTCTATGCACCGCGTGCGTATATACATACATGCATACGTTCATGGCATATATATATATATATATATATATATATATATATATATATATATTCATAATAACGTTGGCTCCTCTTCACAACCACCCTCCCCCCACCCCCGCCGGCCGCACTGTTGCGCGCACGACGCCGCGAATATATTTTTAATATCGCGCCCGCGCGCCGGGAGACGGATTTCGCGAGATCGCTCCTCGGGGAAGAGATTTTTATGATATTGGGGAACGAAAAAGTTGGGATCTTTCAAGTTTTGCGGAAATGGGGTTGGCGTGTCTTCAAGACAGATTTTTTAAGGGTCGAAAGGAGCTGACTTTGTTTATCGTGAATTTTTTGTTTTATTTTTGAATTCTTTGTTGAGGAAAATGGTTTGGTAACAGCAACCATTGATTTAGTAAAATATGGACCTACTGAAGTGTAGGGCACTACAACCAAAACTTCTGTTGTTGCAACTAATGCTCAATTTTTATGACTGATACTTAGGTTGCAATAAAAAATTGTTTGGTTATCATACCTAAGGTTTTGGTTGTACTACCAAAAACTTTGGTGGGCTCATATTTCACAAAATGCAACAAAAAATATCTCGTGTTGGTTTGATTTATATTTTCAATTTGGGGTATTTACTTTCTAACTGTGTAACTGCTTCAGTGGTTTTTCACTGATTCTCAGTGGCTACCCTTTGACTGCAAATCAGTGGTATTCCACTGTTTTGCATTTAAAGACTAAGGTGTATAATTTTGTAGATAACTATGTCCTTGTGATCACTCGGAGCTAAGTAAATAATAAGTAGGTAAAAAATTTACATATTTTAAGTCACCAAGTTCCTCTATATTTCGGACCTAATTTTACCCTCTTTAGATGCTATACAAAAAATTATCATCTTTGTACAATTTAATGCCAATTATAATTGAATTGTATTTAAAATTATAAACTAACAACACTGATCTCATTAAACAGTATAAAATAATGAAGTTTCCGAAATGTTTTCGAATATTCATAAAAATAAACAGAAAATATAATAACTACACCGTTAAAAATTTTTGTATTAATTCTATTACAAGTTTTTTACATAAACGCACTTGAAAACCAATATACAAAGTTGATAAAAATTAATATACGCTCTTGAGTTTTAATTGACTAGTTCATTGAATTTTTCATACAATATACAATATAGGTACAATATACAAGTGTATTAATTTTGATATACTACTGACAGATTTTAATATGCGTCAACTGAAATTAATTCTAAGTTAATTAGTTTGAGTTTAATACACGTGTCTATTATTTTTAATGTTAATACCATACATGAATGTTTATTGAAGTTTATGACATTTTTAACAGTGTATATCATATTCATATGCATGTTTTTGACATAAATATATTATTACTTCATTATTTCATATTATGTATAAAATTTTGTATTATGCATGTATATTATATTATTTATAGCAATATTCAAATACTTTCACACTTTTTCTCATATATATAATTTCATAAACCTTTTTATTATTTGTAACCAATTTCTACAAATCCAAAAAGTTGGATAACAAAATTATACAAATGAAAGTTTCAGAAACTCACAAACTTCGCAAATCACTCAATTTTTTCAAATTCATAAAGCTTAAACATAACTGTTCGAAGCTCTATATTTTCCTGAAATTCTACATTGTTTATTACAAAAATCCTTGTACATCAAGTTTAGTCAATAATTCCTCTTTACTTTCATTTTTCAAATGTTTTTGCTCGTATCATTTTAACCCAAAGACGCCTTATCGCGAAACCCGGAAGGAGACACCCTACCCTGAATACACTCTTTGATAAGGTATCGTTTGTGTGACCCCCTTCCTCTTCATTCACACATACACACTGGATGCGATTTTTCCATTACTTTCCCGTCTCCGCTTTGCTATAGTCGCAAGTTTCGTAGCACGTTGATGATGTCGACCAAGGGCTATGTTAAACAAATTATGCACAGTCGATATTGATAAGTCGTGTCTCCGGAACGTGATGAAATTACAATCTGGATTAACGATATAAGTTGAAGGTTTTTACTAGTCACTAAAATTAGGTATTTTGTTTTCAGTTCTAAAAAGAATATTTTTTAGCGAAATATTCAAAAAATAATGATATTTTATATTGATAATTTTTTATTAGATTTTGGGATTTTTATAAAAGTGTAACTGGTTTTTTCTGATTCTTGTAGGAATTTTGACATTTTTTATAAAAAACAAAATTACTGAGGACGCAATTCAAACTTTTTATCAATTGTTGCAACGATATTGTTGCAAGCTATAATTTCAATTTGCACAAAAAATTATGCACAATAAATCTATGGAAAAAGTCAATAATCCTTTTTCAATAGTTAAATAGTGTTGAGGGAGGTGGGATTTGTGATTTTTTGGCTGCACGAAATTTTTTTCCAGTGCAGCGAGGAAGTAGGGAGGGTTTCGAGGCGAGGTATTGTAATAAGGAGAAAAAGGGCTGTCGTGGGTCGAGGGGGCACGACTATAGAGGATGCGGAATTCCGCGTGCCGATCCGGCTCTTAGCCTATCGAAACGTCTCGGTCCCGGACTCCCGGAAAGACAAGGACGACAGGAACAAAGAAATGTGTCGGGGCTGACTTCATCACCAGACATACATACGTCGCGGATCGTCGATTCGCGACTTTTATTTCTTTTTTTTCCCATGTTTCCTCCTTTTTTCTTTGTTTTCGCAACATCTTGAAGAGCGTGCAGAACGCCAACGGATTTAAAAGCTGACAATGATATTAATTTATCGGATTTTTTTTTAGAAATATTGATGAAGAATTATGATTATTAAAATAAAAATTACGAAAAAAATTTATTATTAGATATACATTTGTAAATCAGCTACATTTTTTTTTTAATTGAGTTAACAGTTTCATTAATCGAGATTCTTTGGTATTTTGATCTATAACATTGTAGTTTTTAAAATAACTAAAAGTAAATATTTCAGAAAGTTTTCATACAGTGTTTTGTAATTTGAAAATATTTCAATATAAATAATCTGCAGAAGAAAAGACTCGAACTACATAATTTTACCAGAGAACTTTAAAATCTGCAGAAGATTTATCTTAGAAACTTGTTTTAATTCATATAATTTTGATTTAACCATTTTTTATCCGAACGACTCGCAAATTTTTAAATCCTGGGAATCACAAAATTTATTCATTTCTAAATTTCAATAAAATGGGGAAATAGTGTTTCGAATTTTGAAAATTTGAGAAGGAATAATAATTTGTAAAACGTGCTAATTAATTTCATTGATGATAAAGTTTATTATTAAACGAAATTTCGTTTTTGCAATTTGCCTTCGCATAAAGTATTGATTTAATAATTTTTTTTACCAGAACTTTTATTGTTGTCTTCCTTCACATAAGAATTTTTCAACAAAATTATGAGCGGTCAAACAAATTAGACGAAGAACAATATTTAAACTTTTTATTATTTACACCTGTACAATAGAAAGATTTATTATGCAGATTTGAAAATTAGAAATTTAAGAAAATGTAGTTCCTAATCCCAAGATCGAATCTACATGTAAACTTAAATAAACTTAAAATTTTCAAATTTTCAAAAGGAAAATTTTGTTTTTTGTTTTAGCTGGGAAAAACTAAAATTAAACAGAGATGTCAATATTTAAATAACTGATGTGAGGATTTTCTGCTTATTTTGTCGATTTAAGGAGCAACATAATAATAAATTAGTTCCATGATAATATTGCAACATAATAACAAGTTTAATAGTATAACTAGCTAATTTTATGATTGAGAATGCTAATTGTTAATTTGAATTTCATAATACATCAGTAGAAATAGTAATAAATTTAACTTGGATTAACGAATTCAACAGGTTTTGAAATTTTCATTTTGAGGTCCACATAAAAAACGTTGAATATCTCTTAAATTTTTGACATTTTTCAAATTGTAACCGAATGTTCGGAATAACTGAAATTTTCGAAATAAACTTGCCGAAAT
The DNA here is from genome assembly GCA_030522825.1 of Platygaster orseoliae. Classification (NCBI taxonomy): domain Eukaryota; kingdom Metazoa; phylum Arthropoda; class Insecta; order Hymenoptera; family Platygastridae; genus Platygaster; species Platygaster orseoliae. Next base: position 4,523 of record JAPYZL010133985.1, read on the forward strand.
TGTCGAAACATCTTTTTTTCGTAATTTCTGAATTGTAATATACTTATTAATAAATTTTGTAGATCATGTTTTGTCTTGAATTTTCAGAACACTTAAAATTTCCATACATCTTAAAATTTTACAACTCTAAGAATTTTCGGACAATAATTAAAAATGTCTGAATTATAGTAATCATTAAAAAATATAAATGATATTTATATAATTTAGTAAATTTTTACATTATTGAAATTATTGCAATCTTCGAGATTTTCAAATGTCTGACTTTTCGAATTCCCCTTATCAATCACTTTTGTACAATTTTAAAAATTGCTTGAATATTTGAATTTCACAAAATTCAGTAAATTTTCAAAATGTCAGTCTTCTGGGAAATTTAAAAATTATAGTAATAATTCACTAGGTTCCTAGAGTTTGAAAAATATATTAAATTATATTGGAATAACAAAATCAACTTCAATGTTCTAAATAACGTAAATTTTGAAATTACTATGCTGTACAAAACATTTTTCCTTATTTTGACATATTTACAAGTTTTCAAAGTTTATTCTCTTTTGTAATTTTCGTAAATTCGTATCAGTTAAGTTTGACAATTCTTTCTCGAGGTTTTTTTTTTTAATTAACTTTCAATCTCAGCTGAGATTATTGATTCCAGTTTTTGAATTTGCCTAAGTTCGTCAAATTCCTAAATCCGGCCTTACTTGTCAGTTTCTTAAATTCTCAAAAAAAGGCCAAACTCCACGAAACTCTGTAAATCTGTCTTCAGACTCGATGGTTTGACTTTTTTTCTCTCATCTGGATCTTGTCATCGATTTTATTATCGACGCGTCGTCATCGCGCTGCGACTTTTTACATTAGCGCGGTGTGGTATAGGTCAGTAAAGTACGACTCCCCACTCCAAGTCCTAGACAACGGGCCTACAATTGAGCCTCCTAGTCGGTAATAGTCGGATCCGCTCTCGCGCCTCCTCGGCATCTCGAGGTTGTTTGCAACAACAACAACAACCGCCAATATCGCGTATTCTTAGATTCCACACCCCCCCCTTCCCCTCTCCCCCTGTATCCTCAGGTAAAATAATTAAAAAAATGAAACAAAAAAACAATAATTCTACCTGACATGTCAAAACTAGAAATCATTCGAGTGATTATAGAAAATTTGCGAACATTCCGCTTATCTCGCTGAAAAATAAATTTTCCTCGTGTTTTTTTTCTCGTCCTCCTGATCGGCACTCGTGATATACATTCCGGTATAAATATCGCGCAAAGTGTGCGCGCATAATATTTGTCGCCGCGATGCCGCGGAAACCGACGCGCTCGTATACGCAGCAGTCTCATTTTAGCACGGCCTCTGCAGAAAGCGGCGCTATTATGCACTAGTAGCTTGATGGCGTCACCGCGCAACCTTGGCTCGGGTCAGTCCTCTATCATACTGCAGCCAAGAGTTCCCTCTTTGCTTCCCTCTCCTCCTCTTTTACCTCCTTCTCGACCGTCGACGTTCTTGCTTGTGCTCGCTCGCGAGTACTTGGCCCCTTCTCTAGACTTGTGTCGTGCAACAGAAAAAGTGCGTCAAGTTCTCTTCGAGTAGGAACGGAGAAAATCATGAATCCGGAACAGTTAAATTCCACTCGAAAAAAACAGTGTGGCTGTCACAACCAAAAAAAAGTAGTAGTAGTAAAAAAAAGTAGTTTTTTTAGTGTCACGCTGGTTGTAATAAACAATGAATGAAAGTTTACGTTGCCGACCATTTTCCCGAATCCCTTTTCCCGAACAGCCTTTTTCCCGAACGGTCATTTTCCCGAAAGGTCTTTTTTCGAACGGCCATTTTCTCGAAAAACCATTTTCCCGAACGGTCTTTTTCCCAAATCCGTTTTCCCGAAGGGTTTTTAATTTTCCGAAGGGGAAATTTTCCTATCAGCCTAATGTCTAGAAATGCCATGGTTACGCATTAACGATATTAAAATTTCAAAATTGTATTAAAAATTTTTAATTTATTAATAAAATTTAAAATAAAATTTTAAATCAAAATTTATTGATTTTGAAATTTGAAACTCTTTTTATTGAAGACTCTTCTCATGAAATTCATAAATGTATATAATTGAAATAAAAGTGAAACTCCAACCGAAATTCAGAAATTAATACTTTCGGGAAAATGGTCGTTCGGCAAAATGACCGGTAATCGAAAGTTTATTCGACAATTTTATTTCTTCCTATTATTGTTCCAACGTTTTGGTCACCAAATTTATGACACTCATTAGGAAATTTTACAAAAAAAAAAAAATAGTAATAATAAAACCACTTGCTAAATTGAAAATTTTACAGGAGTTTAACCAATAATAAGGGCTATACATTTTTTTTAAAAGATACCCATGATCTACTAAATAAAATAACTTTATATAAATATTAATTAATGTTATTTATTATTAAAATATAAAATATATATAAATCAATAAAATCAATAATCCAATAATAAAAATTAGAAAATACATTACTTAAAGTTGTATATTACTGAAATATAAAATTATTAAGCAATTTAGTAACTGAATTTACAGAAGTTTAACTAATAAGAAGGGCTACAAACCTTTTTTAAAAGATAGCCATTAATTTATAAATATACCAACTTTATATATATAGTAATGAATATTAATAACGGATAAAATGAAAAATATTTATAATTTTGAAAAGTAAATAATTCAATAATAAAAAATTGTAAGATAGATAGTTGAAAAATATATGCATATTACTTAAATATAAAATTATCAATGTAATTTAGTAATGGAACTTACAGAATTTTTACTAATAAGAAGGGCTACAAACCTTTTTTAAAAATAGCCATTAAGGGGATCCGAGCGCTGGGCTCGTGCTTCTCTCTCGCTCTGGCGTGGTTCCCATTCTACCCATCTCTCTCGCACTCGTTAGAAAGCCGGTGGCACTCGGATCCCCTTAATAACTAAATATACTAACTTTATATATATGGTAATGAATGCTTATAAATATTAAAACATAAAATATATCTAAAATAATAAAAAAAATACTCAATAATAAAAAATTACAAAAAAAAAATTTAAATATATATATTGCTAAAATATAAAATTATCAAAGTAATTTTGTAATTGAACTTCCAGAAGTTTAACTAACAAGAAAGGCTACAAACCTTTTTTAAAAGATAGCTATTAATTACTAAGTATACTAACTTAATATACATAGTTATTAATGTTAATAATCTTTAAACTATAAAATATATAGAAATTAATAAAATGAATAATTTAATAATAAAAATTGAATATAGAAAACTTAAATATAGATAGTACTAAAATATAAAATTATCAAAGTAATTTAGTAATTGAATTTACAGAAATTTCACTAATAAGAAGGGCTACAAACCTTTTTTAAAAGATAGCCATTACTTACTAAATATACTAACTTTATATATATAAATAAATTTTATTAATTATTAAAATATAAAATATATAGAAATTAATAAAATGAATATTATGGTATTAAAAATTGAATATAGAAAATTTTCATATGTATATTTCTAAAATATAAAATTATTAGAGTAATTTAGTAATTGACTTTACAGAAGTTTAACTAATAAGAAGGGCTACAAACCTTTGTTTTAAAAAAAGCCATTAATTACTAAATATACTAACTTCACGTACATAGTAATGATTGTTAATAATTCTTAAAGTATAAAATAAATAGAAATTTATAAAATGAATAATTCAATAATAAAAATTGAATATAGAAAACTTAAATATATATATTTTACTAAATTATAAAATTATAAAAGTAATTACTAATTGACTTTACAGAAGTTTAACTCATAAGAAGGGCTACAAACCTTTCTAAAAAATAACCATGAATTACTAAATATACTAACTTTATATAAATAGTAATAAATTTAAATAATTATTAAAATAAAAATATATAGAAATTAATAAAATGAAAAATTCAATAATAAAAATTGAATATAGAATATTTAAGTACATATATTACTACAACATAAAATTAGTAAAGTAATTTAGTAATTCATTTTACAGAAATTTAACTAATAAGAAGGGCTACAAATCTTTTTTTTTTTTAAATAGCTACTTATCACTTGATATACGAACTTAATATATATAGTAAATTAATGTTAATATATATTTTTAAAAAAACACACGATATGGTTGAAACAACCATACAAATAGTATCAAATTTCACTTATTCTTAATAACTTCTCACTCACAGCAAAGTCAATGATCCAATTACTTGGAATCAGTAAAATTTGAATGTTTTTTTTTCTCAGCCGAAAACCACATATTCAAATCTGTAAATATTTTCTGACTGCAATTATAAAAATATTTACAATTCATTCGCAAAAACTTAGTCTCTTGATTTAAAAAGTAAACCTTGCTGTGTCAAATGAACCAAAAAGTGATACAAATATTTTCAATTTTTCAGTAAATTAAGGTTTTTTAAGAGCCAAGGACTCCAAAGTAATAAAAAATTCCACACGAGACTTCTCCATATGAAAAATACATCAGATCAAAGTCGTGAAATAAAAAAAATCAAATAAAAAAGTGTTGAATCTTCGCAAAACTTGTCCCTTATAAAAATGTACGAATACAATATAAATATTATCGAAAAGCCAGATTTCGAGTAAAAAACTTATCTCTGACAAAAAAAACTGTGAATTCACGAAAAAAAAAACGAATTGAAGAAGTTCTCGCGTTGTATACCCGATCCTCTTTTTCGCCCTCCTCACCTCCTATTCTCAACTTCTTTTTTCCTCAGTCTACTTCCCACCAATGACCATACACTTCGCGCAATAAAGCGCACTTCGTATAGCCATCGCGAAAAAATACCCTGAGGTGTAATCAAACGGTGGAAATTTTTTCGAATCCATTTTATATATTCTCCCGTGTCATCGTATCTTACTCGTGTTCCTTTAGGTTCCCCATCGTTAGTTTTATGGGGAACGGTAAGGGTCTGGCAAGTGAATTTCAATTTCTCAACAATTTTGTTGTTTGTGCAATGATAGGTCTGAATAACATTCACTTTTCCTGTGAATTTTATGAGAATGAAAAAAGTAGCGTCACCATTTAGGTGCCTAAAATTAACATATTTTGGGAAAAACGAACTTGTTCATTATTTCGGTGTTATCAAGACGGTGTCACTGAACGACAAGGTTGACCGAGTTAATGTAAATAATTAAATTCAGGTTGTTCTGTCGCGGTACGCGAAATATTTGACGAATCTGCAGCTTATTTGCTTTAATTCTTAATTAAAATGTGGTCGACTTGTTGGTCGTATCTAATAAAAATTTGCCAGAAAAACTCATTAAAAATGCACGACGAATGTTCTTGTACTCTTCGAATGAAAAAGAAATTATATAAGACTGGTTGAAAAATTAATAAATAATTATTTCATTCAAAATTATATACTTTTTCAGTTCATAATATTGAAAAAAAATGATGCCTGTTACGTGAATAAAGTTGCATCCATATGTAAAAATATACAATGCGAAAAGGTCATTTACAACACGACACGTAACGAAAATTTCCCAAGTCGTTTTGCATCTTCGTTAATGCAACAAATATAAACGAACATACGTATAAAAAATTATTCTTGCCCACGACTTTATTCGTCGATTGCCGATTTGGAAAAAACTTTTGTTTTTTCATTCTGTCTCGGGCAAATTTTTTCTACCTCCGTCATTAATAATTCATATAATTTAAGCCTAAACATTCGGAGAATGACCAAAATTCGCGCCTTATTTCTTCGGCGCAAAAATTGAACGTGTGTGACAAAGTTCTGGCTGCATATAAGGCGTGTCGGGTCGAATTTTTTTGCATGTTGACGCACACATGCAAATTTCCCATCGAAAAGCAACAATATTGATGATTATATGAAGCAAACTTCGGAAAGATGCATAAAAATACCCTCAATCAAATGGTTTCATTGCCAATATTAGAGGAATTTATATAATTCTGTGAACCTGTTTGAAAGGATAAAAATAACTTTTGAAAAATAGTCACATGAAAAAAGTTTTTGAGAACGTTTCGTGAATATTCGCACTCGCGTATCTGTGCGATTCAGCGAGGGGTAAATAATACAGATTACGATATCATAATGCTCATAAAAGTCGCATTAATCATAGCGATGTACGGAGGAATAAATCAGTTCTTGTAGTTCGAACGAAGTAGATCAGTCGTTGTTCCGGAAAAAAATCAGAAAATTTGAAAATTGTATATGTCAGCAATATTGATTTCAATTTGAGGAAATTACGAATCATATTTTTTTGAAAAAATTCAATCTCATTAATTAGAATAATTTTTACTTGTAGGATAAGCTTATGTTTCATAAATATTTTGATTTAAGAAAAATAGTTATTTTTGAATACTTGTAAAGGTGATGAAATTACTGAAAAATTTACAAGACTGAGTGAAAATTTATTGTATTGTAATAGTTTTTCCTAAAGAGTAGTTACATTTTATGATTCATTAATTTCTATTTCTATGCAGTGTAACAAAAACTGTAATACAACAAGTAATGAAATATGTGTACTCAAGAATAATATGTAAATTAATATGAATCATTAAATTATTGGATTGTTGAAAAATTGAGTAGTTTTCGTAAAAGCAGAAATTTTGACAATTTTCAATAATATCAAAAACTATGAAAAATTTCCTGAAAATTTGAAAAGTGTTATAAATTCTAGAATAACTGCCCCAACTGTTCAAAACAGCCAAAATTATTTAGTGTTTTCAACTTTTTACTGCTACAATTTGAATTAAATAATTATTATGATAGTTTTAGAAAAATCAAGTATGATTAGATTGTACAAATTTTTTCTGTGTGAGTTTTTGTGAACTAAATTAAAAGTAACTGTTTCACTTAGTTAGCCGAAAGTTTTAAGCACAGGTCAAATTACGAAAGTTCCACATTTAGACAAGAAAATAATTTTAACTTAATACACAAGAAAATTTTGAAATAACATAAAAATTCATGATGGTCTTTAAATGTACTTTAATATAATTTCATTTCAGAAAAAATTCTTCTCAAGTTACAATAATTATCATTTTGAGTTAGAAAAACCTAGTATTCTGAAATTGTTTCAAATTTTACTGATTTTTTTATTTAGTATTGTTATTTTCATCAATTATTTTTTTATAATTATCAATTTCGTCTATTTTTCGTGAAATAATATTGCTTAGATAATTTTCTTCGTATAGTTTTTGAGTATGATAATATTTTACAGTATTTCTCGCATTATTGTGTACTTACGAAAATCAAAAGGATTTTTTACTGTTTTTTTTAAACTTCTGGTATGTTCGCATATATTTATAAATCATTTCTAAAAATTATATGCTCTAAAATGCAAATATCGATAAATTTTTGGTAATTTCATAGATTTTGAGGATAATTATCTCTACGTTAATTTCAAGTATTTTTTATGTATCCCTTAAATTTTCTTTTGTTTTCAGTATTTATAAGATTTTGTATCGTTTTTTAGTATCTTTTTATACATTGCCATTTGTGCAGATTTTTCAGAAACGCGAATTTTTTTATAGAATTCAATAACTTTCAGTATTTTTCATAAATTGTATGACGAAAGATTCTCTGGTATTTTTATGAATTTCCGTCTAAATTTTTTACAACTTGATTTTCTATTTCCAAAGTTTTCAGATTCTCATAAAATTTTCGTAGACTCAGGTCTTTTTTGAAAAATTGGCAATGCAATTTCTTATATCGAATTCCAATTCGGTTTATCAAATTCTTATCATAATAATATTTCATATTATTATCGTAATATTAGTCATGTATTATATGACTAATGTTCTACTATAAAAATAAAATAAAAGAAATATTAATAAAATAAAAAATCTTCGTAGATTAGCTGTCTTTTCGAATTTGTTTGTTTTCAAAATTTTCTAAATTATTAGTTAAAACTGTCGAAGGAAAAATCTAACAAAACTCTAAAAACTGATCTCGAAACTCTCGAAAATTGAAAACTGATAATGTAATATGAACTGTAAATAGTCAGCTTTTGAGTAATTTTACTTTAGTTAACAAAAATCGATAAGCGCTGATCTGGAATATAATTTTATAGAAAGAACTTTAAAATTCAGATTTTATGATTACTTGGAAATATTTAAAATTTGTGAAATATTTAAGTATTATAATTTTTTAGCTCTTTTTATATGTAGTGGAATTTTCTTTTACTAGATTAAATAATTTTCGTAGATTTAAGTCTCTTTTTAAAAATTGACAATGCAATTTCTTATATCGAATCTCAATTTGGTTAATTAAATTTTAATTTATAAGAATGTAGCTAAATTTTTATTTAAAGTTTAATTTATTAATATAATTTTTTTATTTATTTGAATTTATTTATTGTAATTTATTTTAATTTCTCAAAAGTTAGTTATTTATTAAAATGTATCAAATGAGAATAACTTATGATTATAATATTAGTCATATATATCTCGACATAATAAGACATAAATAAATGACTTCGTTTTGTGATTCTGTCGATGACAAACATTTTTTGCCCTCCCTTTTAGTAGAAATCCTGGCTACACCCTTGAATGGCATTGATTAAAATGTCTTTAATTTTGTGTTGCAGTGTCAGAAAGCTACAGCAGCTACGTGAACTCGATGTACGGTGGCGGCGGTCAGTTCACGGCGCCGTGCACGCCGTCGCCGCCACGTGGTGGGCCGGGTGGCGTGCCGACGAGCGTGATCCAAGCCGCGACGAGCTCGGTATCCGACGACCTCTACCTCCTGGAGCTCGGTTTCCCGCCCCGGGCCAAGAAGAACAAGCTCAAGAAACCACGGCAGACCGGCGCCGACGGCGGCCCCGCCTCGGCCGTCAAGCGCAAGTCCCGAGAGGGCTCCACCACCTACCTCTGGGAGTTCCTCCTCAAGTTGCTCCAGGATCGCGAATACTGCCCGCGCTACATCAAGTGGACGAACCGCGAGCGCGGCGTCTTCAAGCTCGTTGACAGCAAGGCCGTGTCGAGGCTCTGGGGCCTCCACAAGAACAAACCCGACATGAACTACGAGACCATGGGCAGAGCCCTTCGGTACTATTACCAACGCGGCATCCTGGCCAAGGTCGACGGCCAGAGGCTCGTCTACCAGTTCGTCGACGTGCCCAAGGACATCGTTGAGATCGACTGCACCGGGGCGTGAGACAAGGCCCGGGACCAAGGAGACGCGCACGACTCGGACTCGGATGTCAATGTCCTTTTGGGGGGGTAGATATTCGTTCTCCAAGTCCCAGTTTGGTTTCGTGATTTATGTATTTTTCGTTTTTGGATTTTGAGTTGAAAAGTACTTTGCCAGAGTTATTTAACTTTCTTGTTTTCTAATCACGACGTTTGGTGCCAAAGAATTCAGGGCTGGTTCATGATTGTCTTACCAAAAAATCATAAAGTATTGACAGTTTTTTTTTACAAGAAATTATAAATAAAAAGATAACAGTTGAAAAAACATAGCTTTTAGTTGACATTCTCCAGGAAAATGTCAAAAGGTCAACTTTTTGGCGCTAACGGTTGTGATAAAGGATGAAAATTTTTGGTAGCTTGATGATTTTTGAGAGTTTTGAAAAGTGGAAAAGGACATTTTGACTCAAAATTTAAAAAGGAATTAAAATTTGATATACGTCTTGTATATCATGTGAATGATTTTCGATGATTTTTGATACACTTTTCTTTTGTTTAAAAAGAAAGAAATGATTTTTCATAATGTAAGAAATTTTATATGCGATTTGAGGAAATAGAAATTTGGAGTTGTTTCTCAGATTTCTAGTTTTGAACTTGCAACTATTTGTCATTCATTTTTTTTTTTACAATTTTTGAGTTCTGTAATTGGAAATAAAATTTTCAATAAGTCGATATCGATGAGGTATGTTTTTTTTTAGAATTCTGAGTCCCTATTTCTTTACTCAAATTTTAATTTTTAGATTGTTCGATCAAAATCCGAACTTTTTTACTATTCACTCATTCAGCAATAAAGTTTTCAAGTCCGAATTGCAATCAGAGCTTTCAAAAAAATAATGTATAATTTTTTTCCGATTCTCTTTTTGAGAATTAAATTATTCGATCTAAAACATCCAATAACTCATTTTTTTGATTCCCGGTCATTTTCCCGAATGACTATTTTCCCGAAACGCCATTATTCCGAACGTATTATTTCCCGAATGGCTATTTTCTCGAAAGTATTTTTCCTTTAACGACAATTTTCCCGAAAGTGTTATTTTCCGAATTTCGGTTGGAATTTCACTTTTATTTAAATTGTATACATTTATGAATTTTATAAGAGTCTTCAATAAAAAGAGTCATGGTAAAAATTTGTAATTTAAAAATTGTAAATTTTATTTCAATTTTTAAATTAAAAATTTAATGTTACATCAATATGAAAATTCAATTTTAAAATTTAATTCAATAATTCAAATTTTTTTTTACAATTGTAAAATTTAAAAATTGTAAATGTGTAAACATGGCATTTCTAGACATTAGGCTGATAGGAAAATTTCCCGTTCGGGAAAATTGCAAGCCCTTCGGGAAAACGGATTCGGAAAAAAGACCGTTCGGGAAAATGGCCGTTCGAAAAAAAGACCTTTCGGGAAAATGACCGTTCGAGAAAAGGGATTTGTGAAAATGGTCGGCAACGCATTTTTTTTATTCATACTGTTATAAAATGACGATTGCTTGATGAACGATATTTCGATAAAAAAAATTATGGATTTCTCATTCCTTTTTTTTTATGAATAGATTTTTAAGAAAAGCGGAAAATCACTGATATCAACAAAAAAAATCAATAACATCGATAATATTCAAAAATCTTTGTCAACATGCACTGAAAAATTTGATTTCTTTCAAATTCTGCCAAACTTCATGAATATAATTCATTTTACCAAAATCCCGAAACAAAGTGAGATGTTGAAATGAAAAAATTACAAATTCAACGATTATTCCAAAGTTGGACGTACTCGTTTATAAAAGAACGATTAAAACCCCTTCGAAATAAAGGAAACGAATATTATTCTGAGTGCGAGCTTTGCGTAGTTTCCTCGGACGACTCTCTAAAGCCCTTTATGGATCTGCCGTCTTTTGTTCCTTATGTTTAGAGACGAGACGCGAATCCTTTGGAGCCGTGGCGATTTTGAATAACTCATCGGTTTTTCTATTCGAGGGTTTCTCTCTGTGCTGTAGACGTTTGTTCGATTAACCTGAAGTTGTTTCGTTGATGAATGAGAATTTTAAAGACTAGAATTCAAATATTATGATAATATTTGCTACCTTTTTTCAAGAAATTTTCGAAAAGCTACAACTTTATTCGAATAATGAATAAACTCAAATTTGACGTTACTGAATACTTGAAACTGAAAATGCAATTAGTTGATTTGCTTTTCTTCGGAAACTCGAAATTCGTCCACAACTTCGATGGTTGCTCGGTGAAATAGTACTTTCATAGTAAAAATTTACCCGACAAAACTTGTAAATAGCGATGTCAAATTATTTTAAATATTTCTACTAACAACTATTGTCTAATGGTTACTACAGAAAGTATTATATTCGAAATGTGTACAGTATAGTTGAAAGTTGTAAATATATCACGACGTATATTATTGTTATTTCATGTTTCTCTGTACAGCAGCTACTAAAAATTACAATTATCGTGGGTGTAAAAAGGAATTTCGTTTTCGTAGTAACTGTTACACGTTTATTATGGATTATCGAATGTATAGATTATTATCGAGGTTACTATTTGTATAAAAAAAACGTCTACAGTTCACAGTGCGAAATGTCAACACTTTCACCGCAGTTTTCTGCAAACGTGTTCTTTTTGTACATGGTACGTGTATATAATTTTCCTCTTTTATTTAGTAATCAAAATTTTCGTACGATTTTCCTTGTTACCGATTTGGGAGTAATATATTTTTAATTCGGGTACGACGTTTGTTGCTAAGTTTCCAGGAATTGGTTTTTTTTACTTTTTTAGATCATTGGTACACGCTTTGTGTTGCGATTCGCTTTGCTGACGTTTTTCATGTGACAACATTGGATTTTGAATTGTATCGGAACTTTTTATCAATTTTTCCATCAACTTTGTACATTTATGAAACGGGGAAATTCCCCAAAACTTGAACGCAAATGCCGATTCATTGCCGGCTCGAACGAACTTGTACAAAATTAACTTTTACAGAAAAAATAAGCTACGGTCAAATTACTTAACATGTATAGAAAAGCGATGGTCACGCGAAGTTTCCCTGGATGAATCGAAAATTTCCCTATCATTATTCCACAATATCACGAAATAAATTTTGCAGCATGTTTTTTGTAATCATCCGGGGTTTGTTGAACCACTTGTAAAGAATCGTAAGAAAACTAGCGTTTTTCCCGGGAAAAATCGTTGTCGGAAAGTGCAAAGTTTCGAAGGAAAGAAGCGTTGAAAAATGTACCGAGGGCTGTGAAAAGGGTTAGGAGTGTTTAGAAGGATTTTGCTTATTGGGGGCGTGCTCAGGGAAGGAACGCTATATTTTTTTATAGAAAAACAATATGGGACGAGGGTTGGATGGGGGAAAAAAATGCAGACAAGACGAAGGTGCTGGCTATTGCATACACGAGGTCCAAGAATGTTATTTAGCGCCATAGTGTTATCAAGTTATAAAAAATTATTGAAACAAATCTATATAGTACGACATCTATATGTATATACACATACGCGTATGTATATGTATTACGTTACGTAGTAAATGGCGCGCGTTGTTGTGTGTCTGTGAGATTATATAAGTATAAAGAAAATATCTATCCCGGGGGAATTTCCGTTTTCTTTTCTTTCGTTGCGAAGAGACTCCTCCAGCCCAGGGTGTACGATAATTATATCAATAGATAATAGTATATTTCACAACAAGTTGAGTATCGGGAGTTTTACAGTAGACGTTTATGGTGAATCTGTCGATACTCAACGAGTTGTGAACTATATTTTTCACAACGAGTACATCGAAAAATCGATTTCGGCGTCTGTCAAATATGTAAATGAAACAACCTGAAATCGCTCAGTTACGCCATCTTTGGCAGACGTCGTAAATCGAGTTTTCGATGTTCGAGTTGTGAAAAGAATAATTTATTATCGTTCTTGGGAGTAAAAAGTGTGTGTGGGAGTTTTGTACATAGAAATTTTGCTTGGAGAAGAACTGGTGGATTCTGGAGAACAAAAAAAAATGTATAACTGTTTTCGTGGTTTTTCGAGAAAGCTGGAAAGGAAGTTTTTTGAAAAAAAAAATAGATTTAGAACATTCTGGATTGAGTTCTAATTATGAGAGTCCCAAGTTGGATGATTTATGTTTAAGCAATATAATTTTTACTTTTAACATTTTTAAATATTTAGTTTTACGCTTAATATTCTTGATTTTCGAATTACGTGTATTTTGAATCGTTACATTTTTCTTCTAAATTTCGAAAAGTAGAATAAACTTAGTTTATTTACTTTTTTTATAATTTTTGAAAGATTCCATGTCTTTCGGAAACTACAAATTTTAGTTTAACCGTATATTTTTATTTTAAATCAGAAATAAAAACGTCGAACAAATTTTAATCAACATCGATGACAAAAAATAATTTTTTCTGTTCGAAAGTTTTCTGGAATTTTTGAAATTTTTTCATTCTGAAAAAAACCGTTGAAAAATTTTTCCTTCTGGCAATTTTAAATATTTAAAATCAACATTTGTGTGAATTCCAAATTTAACAGCTTGAATATCAAGTGAAGAAATTTCATAATTTTTTCATTATTCGTACTTTTCTAATAATTCGATAGTTCATAAATTCTATAACTTTTATCATTTTGCAACTCGAACTTTTTTTTTACTTTTTTAAACTACTTTTTAAATTTGCCATAACCAATGTTTTCATATTCATATTTCTATTTCTATGAATTCAAAATTTGACAGTTGTTATACTTAAATATTGCTTTTTCGGATCATCCAATTTTTTAAAAGAAACTACACAATTTCGAGTCTTCATCTCTTTAAATTATCAAATTACAATAATTCAATTATATTTCCAAATGTTGTTTAATTCTCGTATTTTTGTGGTAAGATTTTTATTCTGAAACTAGGTCTATTTTTCAAAGTATAGAACTATTGATTTTCGGAATCATTCGATGACTAAAATTTCGAGTAAGTGTTACGAAATTCATAAAACTCAAACCCTTGTGTCTCAAAGTTTGAAAATTCTTATGTTTTATTTTTCAACTAAAGCTTACTTTTTCAAGATATTAAAAAATAGGTATAAAAACTGAATTCTAATAAATGATCAAAACAAAACCTTATGTTTAAAAATTCAAAATTTGTGAAAATACCCATTCAGTTTCGTTAAAAACCAGTGAAGTAACTCAACAAAGTTCTCGAAAATCCATCAGAAAGAATACAAAAAAGGTACACGTATGTCAACAGAAAATTTATGAAAATTATTAACTGAGAACCAATAATGCTGCCAACAATGCCTGTGAAAATCCCGGTCACTGATTCATTCTCGAAAACTGAAATTTGTAACACAAAAGTGTTCCGGGATTTCGGACATACCAATGATACAAAGCAAATTGCCTTTTATAATGGTTAACTCGTACATGTTGCCTTCTAACATAAAAAAAGACGAATCACATGAGAATTCAAGTATCGCAACGCCGCGTAATGTTATACTGTCGTCCTTTTTTTTCAATAGCAAACTTTTTAAACGGGAATTTTTGCAACGGGTGCATTCATAAAATAAACATAGATATTGTATGTATATCTGTTAAGGTTTACGCGAAAAACAAGATTATAACAACAAGAAAGTACAACAGTTATAAAACGATGAATGAACACTACAGGAGAGAGAAACCTATTTTTAGGTGAATTCAATTTTACTCTACCGGATATTTTAACAATTAAGACTATCGTAATAGGCATAAATATACGGTTATTTACATTGTAAAATATATGAACCACGATAGAATGACATAAGGAAGTTTAATGTAACATTCTGTGATTCGTTGTTTGTAGGTGAAATTTAATAAAATAATTATGTATCATATATTTCGACTTGATTTTTCATTTGGCGAAATCATTGTTGAACAAAGTGAAAATGTTTGGGAGATACGACACAAAAACCACGAAAATGAAAGGTAAGTAATTAAATCTTTACACGTGGAAAGTAACAATTGTAACGTTTTTTATTACGCGAACTAGATACATATATAAATACGTTAACATAAACATTCGTCACAATCATAAAAGTAACCAAAATAATTCTTTATAAATACAAGACGCTTTGGTTACAAACTTACGCAACTCGCATGATTTTTCTCCGTTAGAAAATTAGAAAAACTCGAAGGCTGAACCTTAATGAAGTAACTCGCGGGCCATTAAGAGCAGACAGCATGCCAATAATTTCATGTTTGTACAGATCGTGTTCGAGAACGAGGATTCGTTGATTTGCTCGCTCACGTTGGCTTCTTTAACGCAAACGTCGCCGCAATTTTCTCCTTCGCAAATATCACAAAGTGTAGCCGTCTTTGGTTCATAAAATACCCTTGCTCTTCTCGCTGTAATCGTCAATTTCACATTTCAAAAATATCCATCAATAAAAGCCGGAATCAAGAAAAGAAGAAAACTTACTCGAATCGTAGTAATCGTAAATCGTAACTGGCACTGGTTTTTGCTTGGCAACTTTATGAGTCCTAAAGGCAGAAACTGTTGGGCAGTATTCCCTTCTTATCATCTGTAAATTTGACGACATGGAATTCCATGAGTATTATTGGAAGTTTTTTAAATAGCTAAGTGTTATTTGCCAAAGGCGAAGGGGGATTTCAGTAGTTTATAGTCTTTCAATTTTTTTTTTTTTTTCAAATTACAAATAATAGCAAAAATCAAACAAAAAATCAATAATAATGGAATGATATGATAATATTAAAAAATTAACGGAAGTCGAGAAATTATTAAAAATGTACATACTCAAATTTAAAAGACTTAGAAAATGGTTTCATTCAAGATCTCCAAGTTAAACAAAAATTTATGATTCTTAATTTCACTAATTCAAAAATAACATAAGTCTCGGATTACGAACAATTTTTGCTTGAATAGAATTTTAATTATGAATATTTAGCTGAGATAACGTAGAAAATAAAAGTTTAAAATATTTCTAAAACCCACTGAATAATAAAGAAGAATTAAAATCTCAAAACTTTGAATCCTGGAGAAAGAATTCTAGAAATCTACGTATAGAATTTCATAAAAATGAAATCTCATAGGAAATATATTTTTACAAAAAACGCCCCTCAACAAATTGATTGAATTGAATGATTTGAAAAAAATCGAAATGACTTGCCTTGTCGAAGTACAAAACCACCATTGTATCTCCTTGTTTAGTCTCAACTCTTTTAACGTGTTGTGACACCTCCAAACTAGGCAACGAATCCATATCAACGGTGAATCCTGATGGCAGGCTGACTTCCATCACTGCCATGTTACTTTCATTCGCTTCTCTCGTTGGCACGAATCTTGATAGAACAAAAAAAATACCATTAAAATTGATTCGACCACGTTGACATCACTATGGAAGAATCTGAAAAATCAGTCTTATTTTAAGATGCAACAAAATTAGGATATGTCTTGAAATTAAAATTATAAGCTTAAATTTAGTATGTGTTCAAATTTGTTTTCGAGCAAGCAAGTCTTTAATCAAGATATGTCTTGAATCAAGAATGATTTCAATCTTATTTTAAGATGCAACAAAATTAAGGCATGACTTGAAATTCAAATATTATCTTCAATTTATTCATTGTTCAAATTAATTTCTAAGTGAGCAAGTCTTAAATCAAGATATGTCTTGAATCAAGAATGATTTTAGTCAATCTTATTTTAAGATGCAATAAAGTTAAGAAACGACTTAAAATTCTGATATTTTCAATTTAGTCTATTATTAAATTTATTTTCAAGCAAGCATGTCTAAAAACAAGATAATTGAATCAAGAATGATTTTAATTAATCTTATTTTAACAATAAGATGCAACAAAGTTAAGGGATAACTCAAAATTTAAATATTTTCAGTTAAATCCATTATCAAATTTATTTTCAAGCAAGCATGTCTCAAATCAAGATGATATGCCTTGAATCAAGAATGATTCTAGTAAATCTTATTTTAAGATGCAACAAAGTTAAGGTACAACTTGAAATTCAAATATAACCTTAAATTTAGTCCACGTTGAAATTTATTTTCAAGCAAGCAAGTCTTAAATCAAGATAATATGTCTTGAATTAAGAATTGTTTCAGTCAATCATATTTTAAGATGTAACAAAATGAAGGTAGAACTTGAAATTCAAATATTATCTTGAATTTAATCCATGTTCAAATTTATTTCTAATTAAGCATGTCTTAAATCAAGATATGTCTTGAATCGAGAGTTATTCCAGTCAATCTTATTTTAAGATGAGACAAAGTTAAGGGATAACTTAAAATTAAAATATCTGAAATTGATAGTCCATTATCAAATTTATTTTCAAGCAAGCATGTCTAAAATCAAAATGATGTCTTGAATCAAGAATGATTGTAGTCAATTTTATTGTAAGATGCAACCAAGTTAAAGTACAACTTGGAATTTAAATATTATCTTAAATTTTGTCCATGTTCAAATTCATTCCTAAGTGAGCAAGTCTTAAATCAAGATATGTCTTGAATCGAGAATAATTTCAGTTAATCTTATTTTAAGATGGAATAAAATTCAAGCATGACTTGAAATTCAAATGTCATCTTGAATCAAGCCCATGTTCAAATTCATTTCTAAATAAGCATGGCTTAAATCAAGATATATTTTGAATCAATAATGATTTTAATCTTATTTTAAGATGCAATAAAATTAAGGCATGACTTAAAATCCAAATATCTTAAATTTAGTCTGTTATCAAATTTTTTTCAAGCAAGCATGTTTAAAATCAAGATGATATGTCTTGAATCAAGAATGATTCTAGTCAATCTTATTTTAAGATGCAACATAGTTAAGTTACAATTTGAAATTCTAATTCTTGACATGTTTAAATTTATTTTCAAGCAATCAAGTCTTAAATCAAGATGATATGTCTTGAGTCAATAATAAATTGTTTTAGTCAATCTTATTTTAAGATACCTACAACATAATTAAAGTATGACTGGAAATTAAAAATATTATTCTAAATTTTGTATATTATGTTCAAATGTATTTTCAAGCAAGCAAGTCTAAAGTCAAGATATGTCTCGAATCAAGAATAATTTCAGTTTATCTTATTTTAAGATTCAACAAAATTAAGGCATGACTTAAAATTCAAATATCTAAAAAATTGAAGATGTTATAATTTTATTTCAATTTTATTTGAATTAGTCGATTATCAAATTTACTTCCAAGTAAGTCTAAAATCAAGAATAATTTCAGTGAATCTTACTTTAAGATGCAACAAAATCAAGGTAAGACTTGAAATTTTAATAATTTCCTGTATTTAGTTCATGTTCAAATTCATTTCTAAATTAGCAAGTCTTAAATCAAGATATGTCTTGAATGAGTAATAATTTCAGTTAATCTTATTTTAAGATGAAACAAATTCAGGCATGACTTGAAATTCGAATATTATCTTGAATCTAGTCCATGTTCAAATTCATTTCTAGATAAGCATGTCTTAGATCAAGATATATCTTGAATCAAGAATGTTTTCAATCTTATTTTAAGATGCAACAAAATTAAGGCATGACTTAAAATCCGAATATCTTAAATGTAGTCTATTATCAAATTTATTTTCAAGTGAGCATGTCTAAAATCAAGATGATATGTCTTGAATCAAGAATGATTCTAGTCAATCTTATTTTAAGATGCAACTACAACTTGAAATTCAAATTCTTAAATGTAGTTCATGTTTAAATTTATTTTCAAGCAAACAAGTATTAAATCAAGATGATACGTCTTGAATCAACAGTGATTTCCTCAAATTATGATAAATCTCAATTTACGACTTACTCGCTTAGAGTAATTTAAGGTATTATTAAAATATCAAGACATGCCTTAATTTTCTTGCATCTTAAAATGATATTCACTTTTTTAAATGAACAAAACTTACGCGGAACATATAGATAATTGTAAGTGATCTGCGGTCGAAATTTTGTCCACTTGGGGATCCAGAGTGAACAAAGGCCACGCTCCAGTTACATTCAGATTGTAATGGGAAGAAACTTGCACGACAGCGAATCCGTTACCGGTCGCAGTGATGTTTACCAAACGACTTTTTGGAGAAATCTGGAAATTTCGGATAACAAGGTTTATGCATGGACTGAAATAAAATACTTATGACATATTTAAACATTGAATGGCGAATTGAAAATACAAAAAAATTCAAAAAATATTGGATGTTTGTTTAATGTATTTTGGAAGATGAAGAAACACACACCTGCATTTTTTGGAGAATCATGGAGTTTCCTGGATTGATGTTCATCTTTTTTTCTCCATCTTCGTAGGTGAAAGTTATGGATATGCTGTTGTCTTTTGTTACTAATCTTTCGCCTAGTTTTGATAAAGCTTGGATTCCAACGACTGTGTCCTAAAGTCATGAATTTTATAATACTTGAAGGGTCAAAATTGTATTGTTCTTTACAATAAAAATTCATAGACATTGAAATTGTAAACTTTCAATAGTATAATCCGAATTGCCAGAATTTCTTTACTTATCATTTTGTCAGAACTTTAAATAAATAACTAATAATGTTACATAATTACCACAAAGTAATTTTCTTTTAAAAGAAACTTGCATTATTTCATTACACAAACTTACTTGTGTAGAAGAAAATCCTCCTTCGGAATTCCTCTGCTTCACCAGCCACTTCATTAATGGTATAGCATCGGCATCTAATCTTCTATTGAGATAAGTCATTAGATTGTAGGACGTCATTTCCACATCGACAGACCGAGGCAACGAGTACCAAGGATTTTTGTCGCCTTCGGGCACAGGCTTGCTCCACCATTTGAGGTCGTCTTTGGATTTGGCTTTTGATTCCAATATGTTGAAAGCCACATCCTCATACGGATGATCGGCGAGATTCAGAACGTACGTGCAAATACTCAAAGCGTACGTATCATCAAGTTCGTCAATGTTGCTAACGATGTAATGGACGCCTTTGTTTATTGTATTTTTGTAACGATCGGAAGTGTCCTAAAAAGTTTTTAAACTTATGATTCAAGGTTTCGAGTATTGATAGAATTTTTAATTTTAATTTTAATCATTTTAAAGATCTGGGAAATGCATTAAAAAAAGGGCATATTGTACTTTTTTTACGTTTGAATATTTTTTAGATCAGTGGAATTAGTCAATAAATAGTCGATCAGTGAAGTATTTCAATAACGTGTCAGCCAGTAGTATACATCACTGACAAGTCGGTCAAAATATTTGTCAATAATTATTAAAATATATTATATATCAATAATTAAATATATGATTAATTGATGAATAATTATATCGAATATATCAATAATTATTAAAGTATAATTAAAATAAAAGAACAAAAAATTTTCATTTAATCATATGTCTCGATTTCAAAATATAATTAAACTCAGAGTTCAAAATAATGCAAAGTTATTGAGTTGACATTTAATAAATAATTATACAAATGTTTCATGTAGTATACATTCTTTCAGAAATTTGAAAAATTTTCACTAGTTCCAAAAAACTTGAGAATCGTTTTTTTTTTTTTTTCGAAAATTATGTGAAAAGTAGACCAGAATTATAATCAAATAATTAAGCAACGAGAGTAGTATGTCATTTAAAAATCAGTTCAGGTGTTTTTGGTAATAATTTGAAGTAGGTATCCAGTTATTTTTATCTTACTAAGATATATAGACAAATAAGCGAAATAATTCATGAACAAATTCGTTTTGACATAAGTATAAACATATCAAAGCAGGGACGTAGGCGGAAAAAATTTTCGGGAAGGGTTTTTGGAAAAATCTGTCTTTATAGTATTTTTTTAAAAATCTATACCATTATTAAAAAATTTTAGAACAGTTTTAATCATAAAACATCGATTTTCAAAAAGCTATATAAAAATTGATAATATTAGAAAACCCTTCAAGTTGTGTAAATAATGAGGAAATGTAAAAAATACTACAAATATTGGAAAAACACAAAATTCTAACCATAGTGATTCAAAAATCATAAAAATCGAGGTCCATTATATTGAATACGTATATGAAAAATTTTTGACTCTGGACTATAAAATTTATATAACATTGAATCTCAAAAATTCGTGATATTTCAGGATCTTATTACCAAAACCATATCGTCAAAAGAATAATAATCATAAAATTCAAAGAGAAATAAATTTTTAAGTGATTCAGGAATTTTTGGGATTTTCGTATTTTATGATATTCATACAATTTTGTCGTATTTTTTGGTTTTTTATAGATTTCTTGGAATTATATGATTCACACTACATATTTCTAGAAATCGATCCTAAAATTTTGAAATTTACAAAGATTTTGAATTTCTAGTATTTTTATAGAGTTCTAATGTATTATAGAATTCGATGCTCTAGAATTCTTATTTCAATAGATCTCCGGGATTTTTAAAGATGTCTATAGATTTTGTATATTTTCTTACTTTTTAAAATGTTCATAAGATTTTGTATCTTTTTATAGTATTTTTATAAATATCTAGAATTTCTACAGATTTTGATATACGTTTTTTTTAAAATCCGATAGTTTAGAATTAGAAGTTATATAGATATTACCTATTTGTTCAGATTTTTCAGAAAATAGTATTTTATAGAATTCTAATACCTACTTTTAGTATTTCTTGAGAGCTTGTTCATGACTAAATATTTTTTGGTATTTTAATGAATGTTCGTATGAATTTATAGAATTCGAAACTACCGAATTGACAGTATCTTGATTTTTCAACATTTTCGTGAATTCAAATTTTTTTTAAATTATAACTGCGTCAAACAATTTCTCAAATTTCTTTTTTCTACATTATCCTAGACAAGCTTTATAAATCATAATTCTTTTAAAACCAGGATTGCTATTATTTTTGAGTTAGCGAAATATAGGACCCTGAATTCTATTTAAATTTGAGAACCTAAAGAAAACCATTTGTTACATTCTCTAGATTTCATTAGGTACATTTTTTATCATTTTCACCTGTTTGAATTATTTTTTATTCTTATTTTTATCGATTAGTTCAGTTTGAAAATAATTAACATTAAGTTAACGCATTATTCTGTTATTGTTTATTTTCATTTATTTGAGTTCATTATTCCTTTTTTTATTTTTACTTAAAATAATAAATAATTTTACTCAAATTTCGGGAAGAAATTTGAAAAAGAAACCTCCAAAATCAGCCTGTTTTAAATTAAGATAAATCGATTTTAATATTGAAAACTCTTTCCACAACAATTATTTCAACTGTAAAGAGCTTATAAATGAATAATTTTCTCTAACTTTGTTAAATATTTCATAACTTACTCGGTTTTCAAGGAAAGCAGTCAAAGTGTAAGCCGTGAGTGCAAGACCTTTTGCAGCTCCACCTTGCATATCGCTGTGACTGACTTTTCCTACTTCTGGAAAACTTCCATTTGGAGCTTGGTTGTCAGATAACCACTGCAGCGCTTCGTCAATTATTTTACTGTCGATTGTTATATACTGTGCAGCTTGTTTAAATGATTTTGCAACAAATGCAGTCAGCCTAAAACACAAAATGTGCTCGTAACCTCTCATTAGTACATTTTTTCTTAAAATTTTAGGAAATTTCATGATTCTTGGGCAGTTTCCAAATTTTTTTTACAAGCTTACTTTATTTATGTAAAAAAAAATTTTATGAACTCACCATGTACTTCCTTTTGGATCTGACATTCCAAAAGCACTGAAAGATCCATCTGTATGACGATACGTCAACTCTTGCTGGTAACCAACTTCCAAGAATTTCAGTGCTTGACTTTGAACAGCTTGATTCAGTTGATTGGTATTCTGAAATGTGAAATCCGAAAGTATTTCACTGAATAAGACTGACCTTGAAATATTACATCTGATATTATGAGCTTACCCTCAAATAATTCAAAACCACGATGTTTGGGACGAAATTGAGCATATTCTGTTCACCACATCCAAAAGGCATGCGGATTAGCTTATCCAAATTCGGAATGCTTGGTCCCAAAATGTCACCTTTAGAAATAAATAAAATTTTCGGTTCATTTCTATAACTATGTAACGCTTTCGACTATTGTTTGAAATATATTTTTGTAAATTTCCTTTTTTCAAACTATTACTTATTTTTATAGGTATTGTTTGTATTCTCGCATTCGAAAATGAAATTTTTCGGACATATTTCTATTATATTATTTGATAATTTTTAAATTTGATTTTTATTGAAAAGTTTTTTTTATTTTAATAATTTGCGCTACGCTGTCGCGCTACATCGCGCTACGTTGCGCTACAATTAGATCAATGAGTTTTCTAACTATCCATTAAGCGAAATTTTTTCAGATTCTTAAAAATAGTAAAAAACGATTCAAACTTTCTGTGAAAATTATAAAAAAGAAAAAAATCATGATTTTCCATAATTTCTCTTTGAATTTTCAGTAAAACTATGAAAATAAAAATCAATATTCAAAAAATTCAAATTACCAACTGCTGAGACTTCAATGTACTCAGATCCAGCGACAACGTTTTTCGGGATGTCGACAGTGACATTCATTTTCATAGACCTCGTATTTCTCAAATCTAGAAATACAGCTTTGTTGACGTATTGAGTTTCACCTTCAGCCTATGGAAAATGTAAAATCCAGTCAAACTTTAAATTTCTCGCGCGTTTTCTCATAGTCATATTCTTTGATCATGATGATGAACTCTAGAGATTGAGTACCTTAACGAGTAATTTATATTCCACGCTGTCTCCGGCGAGAATACTTGTTGCTGTTGCTTTAATAGTTATTGGTCCCAGAATTTTCGGTACTATCATGAAAGATACGCTCGCTCCAGATTGTTTTTTTACGTAAATCGTCTTCTTACGGTACAATTCAAGTTCTGGAATTAATAAGGGACGATAAGATCCTAGAAAAAACTTTCCTTTCTTGTTTTTGAAGATTCTTTTTAAATTCGAATGATCAAATTTGACTAGACTTGAATAAAAAACTGTTTTTTGTAAGTCAGTAACCTTCTCGAACTGTAATTACAAAATCGATCAATTTCGAAAGGGAAATTAATTCATGAACATTAGTCATAATTAAATTGTTTAATTATTTAATTGACTCATTTCATTATTATATTTTTTTTATTTATTATACAGGGTGTATCAAAAACTACGGACGATAATTTGTATGAATTTTCTTCAGAATTTTCTAAGATTAAAAGTCCTCTACAACTTTTTGCGAAACTCAAAACTGGCGGAGATATTCGAGTTTGAAATTTAACCAATAAACGCGCTATTACGAGGAGTGGGGATA